>JARQSW010000531.1:201253-215485 GCA_030142375.1 Calameuta pallipes
CGTCAGCAACCGCCAACAACCGCCAGCAACCTGCAGAACGCGCCTGCCGCCGCCGTTGCCGCTGCCCTGTCACCCCCAGCCACCCCCAGCCACCCCCAGTCGCCCCCCTCCCCTCGACGCCAGCCGCAAACCCTCCGCGATCTCCCAACTTCGCTGAAACTACCTCACACTCCTGCTGGCTGTCAAACTGCCCCAGGTAGACCAGGTGGCCCAGGTGGCCCAGGTGGCCCAGGTTTCCCAGCACCGCGCCTCGTTCCTCTGCATATACCTATACGTATATAGAGAGAAAATTCGTGGTTGATTAAAGATTCTAACCCCATGAAAATAAAAGCAAAAGAAAATTTTCAATCGAATCTGGATCCTATTTGCCAGAATTTGCGTTCATCGAGAGAAACTCGAGCAGCCTGATTTTGAATTTCCCTCTTAAATCTCATAGGGTAACCTTACGAGGTTATACCGAGGGTAAGTTAGAACCGCGTGAACGTGTAATTCCGGAGAATTACGAGCTTGTTCCCACCCACGTCATATGCATAATCTATAAAATCTTGGTGAGATCTCTCTCTCTCTCTCTCTCTCTCTAGCCAGAAGGACGTACTTTCTTGTTCACGGTATACCTCTTTCTTACGTCGGCTATTACTCCAGGATAATGTCCTCGCATCTTCCCCTTGACCGCCTGATCATGTCACTGCATCGTGATTGAGTGCGCGACCTATTTACGTGACCAAAAAATTGGTTGTACAATAAAGATGGATAAATATAAGAGTTTAAGGCTTTAGGTTAGAAACCACGGAGAGAGAGAGAGAGAGAGAGAGAGACTAGAAAGAGCAACGTCCTGAAGGAAATGAGACGCGAAACGCGCTAAATCCTTAACTCAAGTTTTAATGGCGGACTTAGCAGACAGCGACAAGAACTAAGATGAGACTGTACTTACCTTCCGGTTCGACGAATCCAGTAATGGTTAATGTGGGGTAATGACGGTATACGTCGTTTAAAAGGTGTTTGGGATTGGCTGGTTCGTCGATAATGGGAAGCAGAGGGGACGAAGGAGATTAAGAAGAAAAAGAAATGCCTCGGTATTTATAAGTAAAACATATTAATCATATGCAAATATAAATGGTTTTACAAGGGTGGTACTACCAAATAAACGGTATAATATGAAGATGACCGTTGCGCAACTAACAGTAAGTAAAGATTCATCTGTTTAGCGCGGCTCTCGCACTCGAGGGACTCGCTTAGTTCATTTCAAATTTTCAATTCTTCTTTACTTCTAACGCTTCGTTCGGCCGTAAGAATCCCTTCCGTGCACCAGGATATCCTCCGGCAGTTCGTTATGACCGCTCGAACGGCCGAGGGAAACCGGAAGCGACCAAAGAGAATTCAAAGGACCGATCGAAGCCGCGAAATTCAAATAATCAAAAGAATAAAAAAGCCCGCGCATTCGAATAAAGTGTTAACGTCTCGTGACAAACGTTTTTCGGTCACTCCTCAAGGAACTTCTTATGAAATATCAATAAAAAGATCTAATTTGACGATATAAAAGTTTGCATAAAATCGAAACCGGCACCTCGCGATCACGCACGAATCCCTCCAAGTCGTCGCGCGATTCCATCGGGCATCTTTACAAAATTTCGATCTTCGCGAGCAGCTGCGCACAGACGTCACAGCCTCACGCTCTCGCATTTCTCACTCGATTGCATTCGATTCGAATTCATCTCGCAATTCTCCCAATCCTCCCCATTCTCCCAATTCTCCCAATTCTCCCAATTCTCGCAATTCTCACCGTTCAGCTCGCGATTTCGTCGTTACGTCATCCTCGTCAAGAAGTTCTGTGGTTCCAGCCGAAAGCGTCGCGATGACCGATCATACGAATTTCTTTCCTTCTCGTTCGGTTTTCTTCTTCTTTTAAATCTCTTCGCTGAAGATTCGACGGATTTGACATAGTAGTCAACGAAGGAGGACGCTCGCTCGACGGGGACGCAGAGATTGCGCGCAATTCGTTTAGACGCCGAGCGTCGATCCTTATAAACCATCGAGAATTCTTTATATGGGCTGCTGCGTCCGACGTCAAACGGTGTCCTCCCTTCTTGGCTGCTTTTATATTTACAAGACGGACGCCTGCTCCGGTGCACTCTCGAAGCGTCGCGTCGCGACGCCTGCAGGAGGAGGAAGTGCCAGAGAGAGGGAGAGAGTGAGAGAGAGAGACAGAGAGAAAGAGAAAGAAAGAGAGAGAGAGAAAGAGAGAGAATGCACAGGAGCTCGAGCGATATTTTTCTTTTTTCTTCTTCTTCCTGACATTAAAGGAATTTGTATTTTTCTTCTTGTATCCCCATGCACAAGTATTTTCTGCGCATATTCGATCACAATACATGCGTATGCAGTGTGCACATACAAACGGAGAGAGACGGCCATTTGTAGCTGCACACTACTATATAATATATATTTTTTTTGCTTTTCTATATATTTACGTGTTTGGCTTGTGTGTGTGTGTGTGTGTGTGTGTGTGTGTATTCCAGTGGCTGTGTACGTGTGTTACGTATATTTATATTTCACATTCGTACTTATGATATTAATAGTATATTTTACATGCAAAAACAAAAGTTGTATCACAGTGGGACAGCATACATTTGTTAATAATATATATATATATATATATATAATATATGTTTATATTTATATATATTGATAACCTCTTTTTTCTCGGCATTTCATTCGTCCCCTCTCTCCCTCTCTCCCTCTTTCCCTCTTTTACTCTTTTACTCTAAATCTCCTCGGTCGAATTCCTGTTTCATCTTACGCGTGTTCGCGCCTTGCAGCAAACGCGTGGTGCTTTGTGTTTTTCCTTTCTTATTTCATTTTCTTTTACTTTTAAGGATAATTCGACGTCCATTACACTTATATTATCTCAATATCGCCACAGGTATAGCGTATGTAGTATAGTACGTATTGGTAAGAAAAAGTTCATGCGAATAGCCGCCAATGAGTTATCCGATATACTCGTCGGCCATAAGCGACCACAAGCGGCCACAAGCAGCCGCTTCTGAGTTTCGTGAAAAGAATAAGACGATATTTATTAATAATTCTGTTACTCGTCACTCTCACTCTCTCACTCTCTCACTCTCTCACTCTCTCACTCTCTCACTATCTTTCACGTGCGCGCTCGCGTCTTCCGCCTTCCGCCTTCCGCCGATCATACTTTCTTGGACACGCACACACACACGCACACACGCACACTTCTTTTTCTCTCCTTGAAAACATCCATCGTCTCTCATCTTTCCAAAATTCTATCCAACTAAAAAGGAAAAAATTTTCATTGCGGACGTAAAGGCGACAGCACGCGGCGTTAGGCATATCGACACGACGACGTTAGATTCAATTGGAACCTGTCGACGTGCAGTACATAGATAAATCAGACGGCGGACTGATGTATAATCAGATAAATCGTTTAGAGCTAATTACAGCCGGATTAGATAAGTAGGCGGATAAGTAGATAGACAGATGGTACAGGGCAGTTGTGACGTAATAAGGTACTTTGATTATCGGTATTAAAATTCCTCGCTCGTTGCTGCAAGGCTTCTCTCGATTTTAATGATAAGCTCTTCGAACTTTCGTTGTTCCTCGTCTACACGTATCATTTTTCCATGCGTATGTATGCATATGTATGCGTGTGTCTTATCGTGTCTCTATCTACCTATGATCGTCAGATCGGCAGTAATTTCGCTCCGATCCCATCGGCTAATCGCCCGACAATTATTTTCATTTGCGTTCAACCAAATGACAAGACGCAATCGCAGCCGATCGTTATGTAAAATGACACCTTGGGAAAACGGAACTTATGCGGAGACAAGTGAAAGAGGCATCGTCCCCGCCATTTTTACTTGTACAAAATCTAAGGCAAACCTATTCCTATTCCTTTTCTTATTCTTTCTCAGTCGCGCGCTCTGCTCGATCCTCTCTCTCTCTCTCTCTCTCTCTCTCTCTCTCTCTATCTATCTATCTTGTCCGTCCAAATTCTTCACATACGACAATCGCACTTACAATCAATCGATCGATCAATCTCAATCATACCGATTTGCAGACTCCGCCGACGTATTCCCGTCCGTTTGCGAATTCCGATGAGCATTTGAATTTGCAAAAGGTTGCAAAAGGGCACAACGAACAGGCTCAGGATTGTACTTGAGGACGTATTGGCCACGTGCGCGCGCACGCAGATCCGATATCAGAGGACGTGTTGCTGTGCACGTGGATTCCGTCAGCTCGATCTCCAGCAAGATTTCTCCGGTTTTTGGCTTCGCCTGCACTTCGGTGCATCCTCGGATGTGTAACCTGCGTGCGCGCGCATCCAGCGATCAGCCTTCCTCTGGAGGTTCGTGAATCCACGTGGACGTGGTGCAAGTGACTCGATGGAATTTCAAAATAATAACGCGTAATTGACTGATTCTTAGCGAATTAATGATAATTCATCATTTGCATCCACAGCGATGATCATTCACCTTACCTTTCCTTTTCTCTTTTCTCTTTTCTCTTTTCTCTTTTCTCCTTTCTCCTTTCTCCTTTCTCCTTTCTCCTCACCGATACTTCCCCTCCTCTTTTACGATCGTGCAAATTCACGCATCCGATTACTCTTTTCTTTCGTCCATCTGCTGGTCTTTTCTCTCGGTAGCCTCGAGAGTAAAGCTCTACGCGTCTAGCTAATTATGCAATTAGTAATGACGTCGGTCATGCGCAAACGCGTCCGCGCAACCTCCAATAATATAATAATACGATCTAATATATTTCTTTTCTTTCATATAACATATGTGTTATTTGTTTTGTGTAATGTGTGTATTTTCGCGTGTGTATCTGCATTACGCATTCTGTGTATGCATTTATTATTGTACATGCGTGTGTCTATTAATGTTACTTTAAAATTAAGTAAAAATATAGATACATACATACATATATATTCATATCCATTATGCATATATACATACATACATACATATGTGTGTATGTATGTATATACAAATTTCTATATCGCCCTCACAATTGAATATGTTACCTAAATCTATTGTTCTCACAAGGGACGACGAAGTCACTGTCTCTGTCGATGTCAGTGAATTGTTAAAGCGGTTGGATAACGATATCACTTCAGCTCGGTGCTCGAGTTTTGAACGTCGATTGAGATCATTTCGAATGCTAACTGAAGGATACGCGGAAGAGGCCAAAGAAAATGGCGTCTAATTCGAAACAAAGAAAAAATATCAATATGACCCAGGGGGGTTCGAGCAGGAAGGAAAACTGAGAAGCTAAGTGTAAAGTGGCAAATTGGTGGGAAAATGTTAAATGAAGAAGTCAAGGAAAGAGAGAGAGAGAGAGAAAAGAATAAGGAAGAATAAGAAGGAGCGGAACCGCAACGGCGCGATCAGACGGAATCGGCTGCGGAGTTGCGACGCAAACAATCACACACATCTGTATGTCCCGAAACTATCGCGGATTTTCGGGTCGACGACGTAAAAGCGCAGATTTGCCTCGCGAATCTCGAAACGCTCGACCAGCCCCAATTCTCGTCCATTGTCCCTCTAAAGTATCACACGTTTTTAATTTATTATGCATTTACTTTGTTTGTATTTTATTTGTTTGTAATTTGAAAAACCAAACTAATGACAACGACGCGTAACTCGCTAATATCATTCCTCGTTGAACCGCGCGGAGGAAGCTCGAGGTTTCCTCGCGCGACGTAACCGGCGTTGACCCTCGACCTCAAGCTCGAAACCGGCGCGCGATTAGTCGATTAAAAATAAAACTAACACGCTAGGGCACTTGTTCGATATAAAAAACTAAGCTACCTAATCCTACGTGATTCGAAGCGTGACGATGATCAACGATTAAAACGATTTAACGAACCTTACATCTTGAGCCTTCACAATTATCTTTCATTTTCTTTATCGTCCTTTAGACACTTTTGCCTCTCCTTTCCCTTCGATCTCTTTTCTTTTTCTTCCGCTCAAATTCCTTTATCGTTGTCTCCTACATTCTTCGTGGATTACTACATCGGTTCCTCAATATCCTTCCCTGATCCTTTCCTCCTATTTTCTTCTTCTTCTTCTTCTTCTTCTCTTTCTTCGGCCGCGTGACTGCGCGACTTCTTTCGTCATACCGTTGCGTGTATTAAAAAAAAGAAATGGCGCCTCTAACAAAGAGAGACTTTTCATCCCCTCGGGAGTAATGCTCGGTTTCTTTCTCTTTAACTCGACATCGGTCGCCCTTTTTATACATATATATATATATCTTTAGCGCGCGGGGCTCTCTGGTCTCGGCTGGTCGGTTTGCTGGTAGTTTGGTAATTTGGTAATTTGGTAATTTGGTAGCCACCGAGCGCAATTAGCCGCTCGGGAGAATCGTCAGTGCGATGCTGGACGCGTCTAGACGCGTCTAGACGCGTCTAAACGCGCCTGGACGTGCGCCGGTAGACTCTTATGTTTACTGACCGCTCTGTAAACGTAAGATTTCCCGACACACAGAAAACTGTAACGATCCTCCTAACGACGCAACTGACAATAAGTCGCGAGTATCTAATGAGATCTATCGAGTGGCGATCCTTCGATCCTTCGATCCTTCGAGCCTCCGATCGATCTTCCGTGAATCGATGCCAATCGTTTCAAATTTTAAGTCGATTGTCTGGGGTGGGACGACTCGTAATGACGCCTGCATACAATCGTTACGCCCACGCTTCTTCATCTGTGCCGCAACTAATTAGCGCGAGCAACGCGAGCAACGCGAGCAACGCGAGCAACGTCCAATCGCCATTGAACCTTCGAACGATCGATTACGTAACAAGTATCGCGGTGTGTCTCTCGATCTCTGTGTACGAGTTTTATGTGGACGCATACACGTTTCCTTACACACTTGTAATTCTCTCTCGGTGGGGATGTACTATACACGTGTCCATTACTACACCGATTATCGATCCTTTGATTATAAGGAGTTTTAGATTTTAATCGGCTCTCCCTTTCTCAGTCTCTCTGGCGCTTTCGCCCTCGCTAAAATATAATATATTTGTTTCTTCTGGTCGAAGCGTGAAAGGCTCAGCACCCTCTTTCGATACTCGGGATTTTCGCGGCCGAACTTAGAAATCGGAGAAAAAATACGGCGATGGAAATATAGGCGCGAAAGGAGCGCTGCTCGGAGGCCCAGTGTTTACTGTCAACTTGAAATCACAGATAATTCTATATTTAAGAGAAAAAAAGAAAGATTCGCACTCGCTACGCCTCGCGTCCCGCATTCACTCACCCTGGCTGGTACAGCACTTAATCCTACGTATAAAAAAAGCTCCTCGCAATCCTCCATTGAAAATTCGTTGTTTGCCGCGAGACTCACCCTGAAGCGACACGCATAGGAGGAAAAGAGAAGAAAGGCCTGGGACAGAGAGTAAGCGTTGATCGTGCGATACACAAGAATTCAGTTCGGAAAGCGTCGGGACGTCGGTGAGAGGCGTCCCCTGATCGTAACCTGGCAAGATAACCTAACGAACGCAAACCGCGTGCGGTGCAGCCTTATGGTAATTGCCAGGAAGCACGTTGCCATTTCAAAATGATAAGACGGTGCGCGCGCAGCTGTTGCTTCTTTTTTATCCATTGACTTTGTTCTTGCTGTTTCTTCGGTACCAACGGTCGACGTTACTTTCAATTCTACGAGTGGTTACCGCACGATTCTACATAATTACGCACAACCGCTGCTCGAAAATGACATTTTGATTCCTCAAGCTATAAGAGTTGTATACTTTTCAGTAATGATCCCCAGGAGCTCTATAGATTTGTACTTAACGATAGTTAGTCGATACGGATGCACTATCTGGACTCGCAACGTAAACGCACCGAGATTTGCGTCTTTGTAGCCAAGGGTGAGAATGATGCTCAGTAGAAAATGACGGATATTCGATTCATCCACCTCTGAGACTGATTGTGTCTCGAGCGTCTCGAGGAGACTCTTAAGCTCCTCGCGCGCCGAGATCTTATGCCGATTCTATCGTGTAACAGAGGAAATCAAGAAGACGGCGCCGAGAATTATTATATTTATCGAGTCTAAATTTTTAAAACGAATCGATTACGCCTGACGTCCGTAAGTGTTGATTTTATGACGGTCGCGCCATAGGAATCGGCAGCGGGATTTGATTCTGATTCGGGGCCTGCAGCATCTGCGTTTGCGTCTGCATGTGCTGCGCCTGCAGCTGCGCCAGAGCAGCGGGTGGTGCGAACGCAGGATAAGCCAGAGTCGTGTTGAGGCTCTCATTATGTTCCTCCAGGGAATTTTGAGCATAATGCAGCACCAAGTGCTTAAGTGTTTCGTGGATGTTGAATGGCTCGGCGAATCCGTAACCCCGCTCGGTGGCATATATTATGCAATGATTTACCGTGCCGTTGCACCTGAAATACAAGACAAAGGATTCCGGTGAAACTTTTTTTTTCAACCAACAAACAGCACCCAATTACAAAGGATAGAAGTAGCGGGAGCAATTACATGATTGAAAGAGCGTATTGGCCGCTACTCGATCGACGCACGAGGAAAGTCCCATCCGGGCGTCCAGCTAGTAATCTGTCAGCGTCGGGACGCGATCCTTCAAGATAAAGCCACGTTTTTTCGTCCGCATGAATCTCCAGATCGAAGTCCTGCAGATCCCCATAGGCCATTTCATCCAGCGCGGCATTAGTCGCTGAGTGCTTTAGCATGTACTGATTGATCTTTTGCCGCGTCACGCCGCGCTTCTTCAACCACCTGGAGGAAAGCAAAACAGTTAAAGAAAATCTCTTCGAGTCGACAAAAAGCTAGGTAGCTCAGAGTTGCGGATGCGCGAGGACGCATAGAAATCAAAATGTAAAAAGTTTCACGTACACGCCGTGCCTCTCTCTCTGGCGACGAAGCTGGATTATGTCCGGCTTGAGTTTGTGCATCTCTCGCTCGAGTGTTCTGTTGTAGGCAATTTGCTGTTTCAGAGTGTTCTCCAGGTGTTCCTTGCTATCGTCCAGAGACTTCATCCTTCTCCTCAGGAGGACCGAGTTGTCCGTCAGCCTGCAACACGAGAGCAGCTCGCCGTTTAGATTCACGTATCGGTCAAAACGAAAGAGATACGTAATAATGGAAAATCACGTGTACGCTAGTAAGGTAGACTCACGCGGATATCTCATGGGGCTGCCCCTCCTTGTGAAATTTGTCCTGAAGCTTTGTTTGATCTTCGAACATCTTGATAGCCTCGCTGAAGGCTTCTAGAGCCTGGAGCTTCAATTGCACCTCGTAAGCCGTTTTACCGTAGAGTTCGGAGCAATCCTGATACTGTCTCAAGGTGTCCATCACCTCCTTGTCGATCTCGATATATTTTTCGATGATGACTCTTGGGTTGGCCGTACTGGGGATCTCGTCATCCTGTTTTAACAGAAAAGCACGGTTTTCTTATTTCCATATGTTCAAAAAACGTTATGCGTGGATACTGCGAGAGGGACCCACACTAGACGGGATTCCCGGTTACTATCAATAATAATTCTTTCCTGGACCCTTTCCCTATATAGTCATATTCTTATTTGGATAAATATGTATATGCTAGCACACGGACGCTTACGTGGTATGGCTATTGTCATGAATGAGAAAGGAAATGTGGGTATTGTCGACGCGTCCGAAGCAACGAAGGCTACCCCGTTGGAAGAATAAATAGTAAGCGTGTCCAAGTCATTAATTGGCACGAGGACACCGAACCGTCGGTGTCGGGCCGATAATTTAGGAGATCGAAAGTACGTCATAAAATGGCGTCTATGGGTAAAAGACGAGCTCCTCGAACCGGCAATTGTAATTTTCATCGAACACGTAGAGAACCGGTCTCTATATCAAACGCTGATATCAAGCGGTTTCGGAGAGTCCCACAGTTTCCATCAAGGACCTTTACGCTCAAACAATAATTAACCAATTCTCTTGTTTACCTCTTGCGCAATAGCGTTATACGAAGATAAATAAAAGAAAAATCTCACCTGCTGAAATCTCGATACGGGATAAAGAAGCTTGATATCCAGAGTGGAGTTGTACTGGGCGAGCGAGCAATTCCTATAATGATCGACCAGCTCGATCACCGAATGGAAATTATAAGGCTCGGAGAAGCCATATTTTCCGTTACGGTGACAAATCTTAATCAATTTATTGGTACCACCCTTGCGCAACGTCAGCGTATATTCGCCACCCTTGGAGGAGGCGTTGCGCACAAGGAAAGTTCCGTCGGGGGATTCGATCATTTTTTCGTTGACCTCGTCCCTGGTGATGTCACCCCAGTACCACTCGGCCTCTTGCAAAGTACGTGGTCTACGAGTTAAAATATAAAATTATCACTGATGTCTCTCTACTAAGAGATGCTGAGATGGAAATATCCGTGAAAGTACCTGTGCGGTTGTTCTTTGTCAGCGCCGGATGATCGTTCACTGGCAGCCATATCTTCCTCGAGTGTAGGAAAATGCTCGAGAACCGGAAATAAAGGCCTAGAGACCTTACGAGGCGGAAGTTGAGGAGCACTCGCGAATTCCGGCAGTCTCTCGTTCCAATCGCCGTGTAGCAAAAGTAATTCCATTATGCGAATGTGCGCCTCCGTGTTGTAAACGACTTGTCTGCAACATACGTAACTCGTGTGAGGCCAAAGTCAATAGGAAATATTGAGTCCAAAGAAAGAAGACCAGGAATATACTAACATGATGCGCTCCCATGGCGGCCTAAGGAATATATGACAGAGAACCTGTATGAGAATAGTCGGAGGTTCTCTGTAACCTCTCGCGTGCTGAAATTGACATATCCGACAAAAGTGCGACATCAGATGTCGCAGGGTGCTCCTGTGATGTCCCGGGAGCTCGTTAACCAGTTGGTTCAGATGAGCGGCGCATTGCTCGTCGTTCCGAAGTCCTGTGGCAGCAAAGATCGAGACAAAGTGTCAACGAGGCAGCGAGGCGACCAATCAAGGAGGGTCGGGGGGGGGGGGGGTAGAATCAGCGTGCAAAGAGGGGGGAAAAAAAAGAGCGAGAGACGGAGAAAGTGTCAAGAAGTCATGCCGATAAGAAGATAAAAAGATAAGGAGATAAGTAGGAGCACAAAACGATGACGCTCAGAATCCAAGAAGGCGACTCTCCTTCCTCCAGCGGCTGCTCGTTCGTTTCGATTATATCGAATTCAGATCGAATTTATATCGAGAGAAGGATAAGGGGAAGGGGGTCGGGCCGTTTCTTTCCTTCTGCAACCCGATAACTATCTTATCGCGGGAGAGCCTCGGCCGGAGCGTTAAAAAATGATAAGAGGAAGACACTGCGAAGACTCACTGGATGCTTCCAAGAACCTGTCGTACCACTGGACCGGTATCACGGGATCCGGTAGCTCTCGCAGGAACTTCTTGAGGACACTCGCGATGCACTGCGGCGTGTACTGGCCCAGTTCAGCGCTGTTGACATCTAAAAAGAAAGTCGCAGGCACGAAAATTAAAAATGATTCCATTAGCCAGGAGTCTGCCGTGACAATAAGAGTGATCCTATGCGCGTACATAGACATGCATGAGGTATGTGTCTACGTAGAGTAACTCCTCTCTCACCTTCGTTAAGACTCCGTCGGAGCTCTAACGTTTGCTCGTTCGATGGGCTGTTGTGGTAAACCTTGTAGAGATTGAGGCTCGAGTCGGCGTAGGCCCTTTCCTCGAGGGCGCGGGTGCACCGTTCGACGAGGAGCGGCGCAGATCGGAACGAAGCGTCGAATTGGGAGCAGAGAGCTAGCCCGAAAACTGCAAGTACAACAGAACGATGTGTCCTCGCGCGTTATTCTCTCTGGCAAAAGGAGGACCCAGACATGTGGAGAACCACGTGAAGCGACACGCGCCGGGATGCACGTTACACATGCGTTCGGGATCTTTTAAAACTTCAAGTCACGCTACGCCAACTTTATCGTTTACCGAGCTTTCTCGTTTTGCGCAGTTCCTCTTATTTGCTCGGCCATCCACTCTATGGACTCGAGTCAATTGGCGGCAAAGATGGCGATGGCGGCGATGGCGGCGATGGCGGCGATGGTGCAATCGTGCAATCGTGCAATCGTGCATGGGGATTCAAGTCGGTAAGTGTTTGCGACAAATATTAGGAGGGGAGGGAAGAGGCAAAAAACAATTAGATAACGGGAATTTGTTATGAGGGTTGCGATCACGGGAATCTAGAAAAGAGGAGGAAGAGAGAGAAAAATCGCAAAATCCGGGACCAAAAAAAATATATTCGCCGGAAGGTGTCGATAATGTAAAGCCTGACTCGCAATAAACTCAAAGAAATGGCCAAATAAAAAATAATATCATTTCTTTGAAAATAATCGGTAAATGATGAAGCGGATTAAGTTCGTAGTGAGTTAAGAGGAGACGGGAGGAGGAGGACGGGGAATCGTTCGGAGCAACGTCGACCTCGACGGGACGTCCTTTTCTTGACTGGTGCCAGTCATATTAAAAGAATGAAGGTGCCGAGGGGGGGAAAAAAGGCGATTCTCTCTCTGGCGTCACGGCGCTTCTACGTGGACTTACGGCCGCACACATGCCTGCATTTTTACCGACCTTTTTATGGCAGTTAAAATTTTAATTTTTATGGGCAAGGCGCCCACGCCTCGTTCTCTCGCGTTCTCCGATCCTACTACTAAACTACTAAACTACTAAACTACTGTGTACTAGATTCCGGGCATCCTGCGGTCGAGCCGAAAGAATAAATAAAATTAAAAGAGTCCCTTGAACTCTTTCCTCCTCCCGGACTCTTAAAGTTCCTCGTATCGCGCGTGCTGCGCCGAGACCCGAGAAAAGAAAAAGTATCGAAAGAACAGTTGTCGCACTTGTTACTGGCGCCATCCCGGCCAGTCCGCTGCTGCACGCAAATGCTATCTTCCGTCATCGGCGAACAACGTCCACAACGTCCACAACGTCCACAACGTCCGAGCCATTAATGAAATCCATTGGGTGAAAAGGTATAATGGCGGGCAGCACGTCGAGTCTCCATCGAAGATTTCGCGACTTTGGCAGGGATGCGAACGAGGCTTGACAGCAGCTCGCGCATCTCGTACTCGTGGTGTCTCGTTAGCAGTTTCTAGTCTTGAGATTTTGATACGGATCGGAGGGAAGCCGATCCGGCATCTTGATCGAGGAGGTCAGGAGAGAACTTGGATTTAGGAGCCATTGGGAAAAGCGCGCGAGGAAGAGAAGGGGGACGGGGCGAACCGTAAAAGGTCAAGTGCACAAAATTACTAGATTTTGTGTGCGAAGCGGGGCTCCATCTTCTGTGCGCCTCCTCCCGCATTAATCCGATTGGCAGGTGGACGCGCGGTGCTTCACTCATGCGGGGATGTCGGGCTACGAGGATGAAGCGCGAGTGACTTACCTGATGTGAATTGGTTTGCCAGGAGCTCGGGGTCGTGGGGCTGGCAGTCGGGCAAACCCGTCGCTGAACACGTCCTGTGGGCGACCAGGCCGCAACCTACGCAAGAAACAGAGTTACGCAAACGTCACTGTGATTCTGAGTAATCGTGGCATCGCTGGCGATTCCGACTCGACGTATCGACAGAGACTGAGAGAGAGAGAAGAAAAAGAAGAAAAAGAAGGAGGAGGAGGAGGAGGAGGAGGCGATAAACGAATAGAGCAACGAAGAGGATAAAGGACTCGCGCGCGATTGGTCGCGCGACCTTCGAGCTACTAATTTCGTCGAGAGGCATTCGCGCCTCTAGAACCGTCGAACGTAAGCCAACGCCTCTGGCTCGCACGCTACTACTCTACACATATCGGGGAGAGACGCCGACGTCGCCGAGATATATGTATTTAAGCGCCGCCGAGAGCTTTCGCAACGGGGGTAAATCATGGAAACCGACGCGATAGCCAAATCCCGCGAGATCTTTCAAAGTGCGCGAGGATGGCTAATCGCTCGGTCGGCGCCGTCGACGTTACGACGACGTAGCCGGCCACGTCTTCCTTTGGCTTCTCGCGTCCCTTGGCGTCCCTGGGCGTCCCTTGGCGTCCCTTCGAGCCGGTGCGATCACCAATCCGGAGGCCCTGCGCGGCGGTTTCGACCGAGTTTACGCCAGAGACGCGACGACCAGGAGGATCGGTGTCTTTAGTCTGGTCTTCGCCGTTAGATCTGTCGCCTTTAGCATCCTGACACACGCGCGCGCGCGCGCGCGCGCACTCTCTCTCTCTCTCTCTCTCTCTCTCTCTCTCTCTCTCTCTCTCTCTCTCTC
>JARQSW010000531.1:215585-236315 GCA_030142375.1 Calameuta pallipes
TCTCTCTCTCTCTCTCTCTCTCTCTCTCTCTCTCTCTCTCTCTCTCTCTCTCTCTCTCTCTGTCTCTCTCTCTCTCTTTCTCCTTCTCTCGTTCGTCTTCGGACAGCGTCGAAACGGTCTTACAGACTTCGATACTCTTCGACCGGAAGAGCCGCGAGGCACGTGTTATTTTATTTAAAGTGTCGAGGTTCGGTCGAGCGCGCGCCACGATGCCTCGACGTTCCGACGCCCCGTCGTCCCGACGCTCCGACGATGCCGTCCTCGTCGCTCCTTCCACCCATCGAGAGAGTTCCAGCTGTGCGATACGGCACCACGAATCACGTGGTTGGAGCCAGGAAAGTTTGCGTAGCGTCGGGACGCTCGAGGCGTCGAGCAGTATTCGTTCCCTCGGCCGATACTTACCTTGACAGAGGAAGCCTTGATGCAGGAGACCCCTCAGATATTTATGGCACTTGTCACACTTCTCCAGGACGCTGAAGCTGTGAGGCACCAGATTGTGCGCGTTGTTCGTCGCTGGAGTCGATGAGGACGACGTCGACGTCGACGTCACGGAAGTCGAGCTGACACTAGCGGCGACGCCGTCGTTGACGGCAGCCAGAGATAAGCCCGAGAGCGAGGACGGCGACGACGGCTGGCAGAGCTCCTCGATGCACACCAGAATATTCTTCTGATGGAACTCATCCTTTATTCCCATGTTCTGCAATAAGTCCAAGACACACGCGTTCTGCATTAGAGCATTGAACCCCTTTGGAATATACAATTTCTAAAACGCCCAATCGGTTGGACCTTGCGCTTCGCTCTCGAGGAGCAGCGGCGATCGAACCGGAAGTCGCTAGATCGCTAGTAGATCGCTAGATCGCTGGATCAGCCACCGAATGGAAACGAGCCAGAAAGTAGCGATCGCGCAAACGTGTGCATGAACACGCAAGAGTCGAAGGTACAGAGAGATAAGGAAAGAAAAAGAGAGAAAGGGAGGGGGAGAGAAAGAGAGAGGAGCAGAGCCCCGTAGAGGAGCGAAGGGAAGGAGAGGAAAGTGAGAGGAACTGTGGAGAAAAATCAATATATTTCACGCGTTGAGGACACACTCGCGATTTATGAGTCGATTAGTATGGTAATCGAGATTTACGGCCGAAAAAGCCTTGACGCCGTACATTTTTGTCGCGAAGGCCCTTTTCCCCGGGGCAACTTTGAGAATCAGCCGGAAATAGGACGCGCATGCGCGAACGCACCTTCACCGATCACTTACTCGAATTCCAGTCTTAACGTATAGAACGGCTCTACGGTCGATCTATCAATTCAATGTCTTTTTTTTGGATCGCGCGATGACAATGAGATTCTTATCAAAGTTGCACGTGCTTCTCCACACATTCCCTAAAATACAGGCTCCAAGAGGAAAATATAATATATTTCAGTGCGAAATGGTGCACCTACGTACTTCGTGGGATAAATTTTATGCAAAACTGTACGTGACTCATTAATATCTCGCGATGCTAAAATGAACTGGAATAAATAAAAATAAGCGCCGCTCAATGTTATCTAAAAAGTGTCGAACTAATCGTTATCACCTCTCCTCTCCGTTATCAACGAGCACTGACCAGCACGTACCTGACTACTCTGAAATTGTGATCCGAAAAAGCAAATTCCGCAACTCGCGATATCAAAAGACACGATTCGAGTGACGTCAAATGTCAGTCACACACGACTGTGACTGTGAATCCGTGACATGTCAATCCTCGAGGATAACGAGAATCTTCGAGCGTTTCTACGAGTCGTCAATTTGTCCATGAGAACGAGTTGCGTTAATGTTTTATATTATAATAGTGTACGAGGAGTATACGACATTAGCAGCCGAATACGAGAATGTCGCGGGAAACGAAAAATTTCATTAGATCTCTCTTAATAAATTTCCATATGAAAATTCCTGAAAAAAAGAAATATATATATATATAGAGAGAGAAAGAGAGAGAAAGATCTGTTTTACCATCAGCTTCTCCCGATCCAAATGCATGAGATCGCTGCCCTTGATGTTTTTGGACTTGAAGACGTCCGCATAGCGGTAAAGATTTAGGGCTGACATCCATTCAACGACGTTCAAAGATGTCCATTCACTCACGGGCTGGAAAAAGACGAAGACAATGCTGCGTTAATATCGCAGGGTCCACGTGCGGGGCCTAACGGCCAGCGAGGACGACGCGGATTCGAAAACTCAAAACTCGAGGCTCGAGACGCCCTCCCCTCCCTCCCCGAGAGGGGGGAGCGACACGTGTATAACGCACATAGGATAGACACTGAGGCGTAAGGGTAAAGGGTACTCGTGCTGCCTATAGAAAAGGGTTAGAGGAGGTGTGGAGAGAGGGAGAGGAGGAAAAAAGGAAAAAAGGAAAAAAAGGAGAAAGGGTTGAAAGGGCTGTAGGAAGGTCTACTCGAGGAGGAGGAGGAGGAGGAGGAGGAGGAGGGGGGAGGATAATACCAAGACGCGATTCACTGAAGCGCATCACGAATAGTTGGAATATTCAGAGGAGAAGCTCGAGCTTGGCGGCTGCGCCTATTCTTGCAGCTGTAGAATAACGCGAGATGAATCCGTAGGACTTGTCCCCTATAGAAAATGGAGAACTGGGAGACACGAGCGAGGCTGTTGACGATTATCGAACTTTTTAATTGGTCGCACAACGTCCGATGATATCGTCAGGGAGAAGAGGAGAGGAGCGAGAGGTTGGATTTTTTAGTCGGATTTCTTTCGCACATCAGCGAAAAATTGCCTGTGTCAGGGAACTTCGCCATTTTGATTAGAGCATCGATTGGGAGTCCTTCGAACCGCACACGTAGTTCCGAGCAAGATATGTGACGCTTTTAACATATGTTCCACGATAAAATAGAGGGAAGAGATACGAGACGATAAAAAAGATTCGAGAAAAAATTGCTGTGGGAATATAAAAAAAGAAAGATATAAAAGAGAGCGGGGGCAGGGAGGAGAGGAGAGAGGTACTTCGGAGCAAGAGAGAGAGTCTCTCGTCGGTCAATATCCGAAAAGCAGCAAGAAGAGCAAAGCCAGGAAAGTGCCAGGGAGATAAGGTATGCAGTGTGCTCAGGTTATTTTTGGCGATTAGCTCTATTTTAGAATCGAATACAAATTCCAGAACGCGCTTCTGCTTGCGAATGTACGAATATATAGCGTCAAGACCTGCACGAGTGCGCGTATCAGGTATTTTAAATGTGTATATATAGGAACGGCAGAAAACTGATCGATTGGATGTCAGTTCTTAGAGGATGGAATATTTGATAGCGGAAGAGGAAGAGGGTCAAGAGAAAAAAAGATAAAGATTGAGGGGATGAAGAGAAGGAGAGGAGACCTAACCTAACCCCTGCCTGATATTCGATGCTGCCACATCGTAACATATAAAATACATTGGTCTCAAGCTGCTCCAAACTCTCGAGTAAAAATACGAAAATCTGGCGCATCCCAGTTCTCTTTTTTATTCTCCATTTTCCTTTCCGTTCTGTCCTCGCCACGCGCTATTCGTATCTGTAATTTGCTTATCACAGATATACACGGTAGAGACAGCAGCTTCCTTGAAAAGCATTAATGAAAATACGCGCATGCGGTCGACTATGCGGACAGCTGACCGGACACGAAACACGAAGAATGAATGAGAAATTATCAACGAAGTTTATCGCCGTAGTCAATGTCGGACCGTCAACGTAATGGAACAAAAAACTTCAAAGAAGGCTTCAAGAAAGAAAGAAAGAAAGAAAGAAAGAAAGAGAGAGAGAGAGAGAGAGAGAGAGAGAGAGAGAGAGAGAGAGAGAGAGAGAGAGAGAGAGAGAGAGAGAGAGAGAGCGTGAGAGAGAGAGAAAGGAAGAAAGGGAGTCATACGGCAAGGAAGCTCATAGGCCCATGTGAATACCTGAAGAATGTGTAAAAGAGTAAAGCTAGATGCGGAACGCGTGCTGCGTGTCTCCTAGGCTCACCGGTGAACCGGGGTCCCTCCTCCTCCCTCCTCCTCCCTCCTCCTGACACGTTACCTACACACAATGACTCTTAAACTGCCGATGATAACCGATTTATATGTAGGGATCGTTCAAGTAGCTACGAAGGATCCTCGAATCGTGTTGCGATCGCGACTTCCTGGATGGCCGTCATCATCATCGTCGTGGCCGAATAGACGTCGATACGGGCGTCGATACGGGCGTCGATACGGGCGTCGATACGGAGATCGGTATTACGCTTGATCGAGAATAGATGGGAATTCGATAATTCTGTAGATTTCGAAAGGAGCCTTAATCGACGTAGGAGTTTCTTCCTAGTTCCTACAGCTAGCAGTTCCTAGTTACGGAATGTCGATCCATCGCCGGTAATCACGGGGCAATCGGACAGCTCGAATATTTATTGGATAGCCCGAAGGATCACCTTTTTTTTATTGGTCAACCAGCCACGCGTGATCTACGTTTTCCTCGAAGTTTAAAGGGCAATTTAAAGTTGCTGCGTGAATCCGGAGGATGGGGAACGCGTTGCCCTTTATTCTAAGCCACACCTCTTATTCGTTAGCTGCGGCGCAGCCTGCCTTTTGCGCAACGTTTCTCTTATTCTGCTTCTCCTGGTAAAAGATGCACTTATCTGCTGAGCTCGGTGCTCTACGTAAGAGCTTGGCTCTAATAATCGCAACGGTTCTTAGAAATGGACTGCGAGATACTGAACTATTTGCTGATAAGGCTGTACGAGAGGAAGAGGCTCGTGGCATCGTTTGCCTATTGCGCCTATCGCGCCTATCGCGCCTATATACGCCGGCCGGGCCGGTTTACTAGAGCCGACTGGGAGCCACTGGCACTCCTTC
This sequence comes from Calameuta pallipes, assembly GCA_030142375.1. Classification (NCBI taxonomy): domain Eukaryota; kingdom Metazoa; phylum Arthropoda; class Insecta; order Hymenoptera; family Cephidae; genus Calameuta; species Calameuta pallipes. The sequence continues at coordinate 220,418 of JARQSW010000531.1, forward strand.
CTCTCCCTTCCTCTCCCTTCCTCTCCCTTCCTCTCCCTTCCTCTCCATCGGATATTCCGCCGCTTCTACTCCTCGGATAATTCCTCTATTAGTAGTCACTGACTACTAAACACTTACGGTAGTGCCGGCTTCTCGTTTATTGAGTCGCGATGCAAAAGAATACTAGCACAGTTCTGAGTTACATATGTATTCCTTGCTTACGAGACGGCGTCCCCGGTACGAATCGATATGGAGATATTCAAGGAACTTTGGCTTTGATTGCGTCTTTGGTTTGAACGTGGCGCCAGGGAAGGAGACCGACGTCTCTGGGAGACGCGGACGAGGCGACGCTCGTCGTCGTCCAGGCTCAGGAAATAGAGCCTTCATTTTTCTCAGTGCCGCTCGAGAATCAACCGTGCACGGAGAACACTGTTATCTTTATAGGAAGGAAATGTCCCTTTGGCGGAGACTCGAGGACGGAAGTGAGGAAGAGCGGGAAGACGAGGACGATGGGAGAGAAACTCGGGAAGATGCGAGGAAACTTTTAAAAAGAATGACGTAAGGCTAGGAATGGCGCCTGGATCGGCTCGAGACTCGAGTTCGTTCTGGAGAATTCTGGAGGAGACTGCTCCGATGAATAGAAGAAAAATATATGTATAGAGATACATAAAAAAATATATATATATAAATAAGAACGAAAGAGCGACGCAAAAACGTCTTCCTTGAGCAGTTTTCTCCCAGCTGATTGTTCTCGTTTCCTTCTTTGAAATATCGGGCAAAGTGGCCCAAGAGAACCAAAGACCAGTGCGATGTCGTTCTAGGATAGAGAGGGCCCCGAGGGCAGCTGGACTACCTTTCTAATTATCGCAACACAATCGAGGCATCGTTCTTCAAAATTGGAAGGTGGGAAGGTGGGAAGTTAAGAAGCAATAAGTATAACCTATTAGAGTGAATAGGTACCTATATGGGAGCGATGAAATCGGCGAGAACGAAGAGATAGAAAGAGATAGAAAGAGATAGAAAGAGATAGAAAGAGATAGAAAGAGATAAAAGAGAGAAAAGATAGAACGAAGAAAGAAATTGGTAGGCGTATAATAATTGGTTAAACAGGAGACGCGACTGAGGCTGAATCTGAGGTACTCACCTTGTCTTTGTCGAAGACCTGCCCCGGCAGAGCGTGACCCTTGGTGCTCCATTGGCACGGATGCTGCCCGTTATACTCCGAACAGACGACGTGGAAGCACGCATGGCACTCTGAGGGACAGAGAGATCCGCACATACAGCAACATAAACTCCCATATGATTTAACGCGATTAGCTACCCTATCGATTATCGGCTTGCCACTACTAATTTGTGCCCCGTTATTTTTGTTATTGTTTTCACTTAAATTATTATTATTATTATTGTTGATGTTTATTTTGTTACTACTGTGATTGTTGCTAGTGCCATTGTTACGAGCTCTAACGAGGTCAACGTCCATCGTAACGTTAGAATCGACAGAGTTCTCGTCCGACGATTTGAGGTTAGAGTCCGTATTTTTGGAGTGCACTTGGGAACTGCCGCACCAGCACATGAAATGATGGAAGGACAGGGGCCTGGCGCACGTAACTATCGCCTCTTCGTCGCAGCCGATGACGCTACGCGTCTCCCCGTAAGCGGTGCCTTCGGCGCATCCATTAGGAAGAGGAGCTCCTGGCGACTCGCGTTCCCATTCGGTGCGAATCGGCACCTGCAGCTGGAAACCGGCCAACTGCCAGGCTTGCGAGTCAGCCGCTATGTTCTGCCCGCCGAGGATGCGCCGGAGGATCGCGTCCAGGACCTGCTTCGAGGAAGGCACCTGCTTTCCGGTATTCGTTAACGCAGTCAAAAGGCCGCTGCCTACGAGACCCGCGAGGCCGACGACATCGACCGGGTTTGGGGACGACGGATTTGTCCCTGGAGTCCCTGGAGTCCCTGGGCTCCCTGGGCTCCCTGGGGTACTCGGGTTACTGGAAAACTGACACTGTGACTGTTGCTGACCGGAAAAATATCGTCCTTGGGTCATTCCACCACTAACACTGACAGCACTGACAGCACCAACACCGCCGCCACCAGCAGCAACAGCGGCAGCAGCCGATTGTCCTGCACTCTTTGGCCAAACCGACTGGGTTGGATGATTCGCGTGATTCGAATGATTCGCGTGATTCGAATGATTGACATGGGACAAGGGATCGCTCTTGGTGTTACTCCCTCTGCCGGAGGAGGCTACAGCAGAGTCTCCTCTGGAGTCGCATCCCAAGGCAGCTAGCTGCAACTCTTGATGCTTCGAGGAATCACTAAAAGTCCCATCCGTCAGCGTCGATTCCTGGACGGTGGGAACTCGCGAAGATGGTATCGAGAGTGAACTCTTGGAGCCATTCGAGACACCGAAGGTTCGGTGCCTCGCGTCCTGTTGCTGCTGATGCTGAATGACGTTGCTCGCGATGCCCGGCGTAATGGTCGCCGCTGAGCCACCGATCGTCGAAGTCGTTGCAACGGTAGCAGCGATGGCGGACGTAATATCGTTAATGTTACTAATGTTCGTAGTACCAGGAGCGCCAGGAGTGCGATCCAAGGCGGTCCCGTTGCCCGAGCTTCCTATACCCTTTCGCAGCATGTAATTGTCCGAGTCTACGGCCAACAGTCGAGACATGGCTGGGGAGATTTTCGAGTCATTCTTCGTGGCGCTTTGGTGCTGCTTCAGGCTCGCCGAGGAGGACTTGCCGTTGATCGGGCCAAACGACAGAGCCGAGGACTCCTCCTCGGGACTTATTGGATTATGGAGATTCTGCTGTATCTTCTGGGCGACTGACTGCACCTGGGCAGCTGACGCGTTTACCACACGCTTCATCACTACTTCGTCTTCTTCCTCGCTTACCTCTTCTTCTGCTTCTTCCTCTTCTTCCTCTTCTTCCTCTTCCTCCTCTTTCGCCTCTCACTTTCCTCAGGCTCATTAAACGGTTAATTAAGTTTTGCGCCGTTCCGTCCACGGACTGTCGGCTAACGACTCTTGGTCCACTCGCAGACTGTTTCTGCTGTAACTTCCGCTCCTCCACTTTCCTCTGCTCTCCTCCATTTCGTACGTTCGGTCTTCTTCGGTCTACCTCCTGGAACTTTCGCCTCTCGCGCAACTTAACCGAAGCTCTTCCGCTCCTAGACTTCCTGGTCTTCTTCCACGGGAACCCACCGACGCTCCGTCGCTCTGCACATCTTGCTAAATCAGTGAGACCACCTAAGGTCCGCTTCCTCGGCGACACGATCTTCCTCTTCCGTCTGATAATAACTTTATCGCAAACAGATTATCAAAATTACGGCTCCTCCCCCTCTCACTCACTCACTCACTCACTTTTTATTACTCTTATTAAGCCTTCCCACTATCATCCGACTATCCTCCTCTTCCTCCTCCTCCTCCTCCTCGTTTGAACGTTAAACTCTAGTGATCACAGTTCGAATAAGCTGCGCCCAAAAAAACCAGGTGCATCTCTAACGACGTCTTCCGTGTGTCTCAGGATGGACTTGCGAGCGTGGCGATCGGCAACATTTAGAGAGCTTCGAGGACATTGGCGGTTAAGACTACCGTGACTACCACGACTACCACGACTACGAGACTCTTCAACTTGATCAACTTGATCCTCTTGACCCTCTTCTTCTCCACCACCTACGACGGTCCTCGTGTAAATTCGCTTTCCATAAATTTCATTCTTCGCTCGCCACGACCTTTACGGACGCGGAATCGGCAGAGTAAAACGGAAACCGGTTTCGAGTTAGCGTGCCAATTCGTGAGGATCTTTGACAGAGTCTCAGGACGGAAAGCACGGTTCGCCGCGTGTCCTCGCCATGCACTAGGAGCAATCCCAGATTCAGCAGCGCAACCAGCACCAGAACCACCGGCACAACCAGCAGCTGTTCTACAGCCTTTTGCTGCTAGCAGCGAGAAGACGAAGCTTCTGGCTTCGGCATCGGCATCGGCATCGGCACCGCAACCGGCGCGATCATCCTCGGAAACCTTCACCGCAAGATAGACCGCCGCAACACTCCTTTCTGTCCTCTTTTTTCTCTCCTTCTCTTTATTCGGCAACACCTCCTCCTGCACCTTCCGCCTCGTCCTCGTATCACAACAGGTTTCGCCCGAAATAATTCGAGCTTTTCGGAATGCCGCGAGAGAGTTACGCGTCTCACGAAATCACACGAAAACTCTTCACGAAGAGCCAAAACTTATCTTCTTCAACGTCTTTAATTATTATTTGTCCTTTTTTCTTCTTCTTTAACTTCTTCCTATTAATATTCTTTCTTTGCTTCTTGTTCCGTTCCTTTTTCCTCTGCGTCCAGTCTAAATTAACTGAGGGTGCTCGAGAAGACTTCGATGAGCCTCCTAGATCTCCCAGAATTTCTCAAGGTCGTCCCAGCAACGTTCCTTCGACTCCATGATCGACCGGCAACACGCGCCTGCCCTCCCTCTTATCCTCTTATCCTCTTATTCTCTCACACTCTCGGCCTCTCGGACTCTCCTTCTCCCCCTTTCCTCTCTCACTCTCTCTCTCTCTCTCTCTCTCTCTATCAGTCCCCCTCCAGCCCACGTCGCTTGCTCTCTGACTCCAACGTCCTGTCGCTTTCCCGATCCCGCCTTCGGATTCAGCTACTCCTGGTGCTCCTGCTGCTGCCGCTCTTGTTGCCGCTCGGCGCACATTTCTTAATAAAAAGGACAAACAATCTCATTCCATCTGCGTTGCACTGCGATCAATTCACAGAAAGAGAAAAATAGAAAGAGTGAGAGAGCAGCGCGCACATATGCCGGCGAAGTAAATTTTCTCTAAAACTCAAAGAACTCTCGGGCAGTCTTCGCAGAAAACCAAAAAGTTCATCTTCTTCGGTGAAACCTCTGCACACGCAGTCACTGCCAGAGTCTCTCTTGACCTTGCGCGAAGGAAAAACCAAGTGCTGCTCTTCGCTCGGTATTATAGGAAATACATTCAGAATGAAGAATATAAAGATCCAATCGTTCGGAATTCTATGGCAAGATCACGGACGACGCGCGATCAAGAATCCTAATCGGCCGGCTGATCGATCGATCGTCAGCCCGAGTTTCGAGGACGGCCACGGAAAAACGCAAACAGGCTCGAGGAGAGTTCCGCGTAGACGGACAATCGAACAGGCTGATTTCTTCACATTATAATTAGAACGTGCGTTCGCGTGTTCTTCCTCCACCAACGGCTCATCCTTCTTTTCCTCCTTCAGCACCTTCTTCTCCACCTAGTTCGAGCAGCTCCTCCTAATGCTCCTCTTTTATTCGCGACCTCTATCTCTCTCTCTCTCTCTCACTCACTCACTCACTCTCTCTCTCTCTCTCTCTCTCTGGCACATGCAGTTACACTTTGCGATGAAAAAATCCACTGGTAGCTTACGCTTTTCGCCGGACGGCACACGAGCAGCACACGAGCAGCACACCACACCTGTACAGCACTTTGTACACACTTCTGTTTCCCGGCTAATTGGTTGGCTGACTGCTTAGCTGCTTGGCTGACTGGCTGACTGGTTGGCCGACTGCCTCTAGTCGGTAAGTCGATCCAGCTATTTCGTTAGTTCTTCTCTTCTTTGGTCTATCGATATCTCGCGAGAGGACACGAGATCCTTTCCGAGCGGCAGTTTCTACGTTTGCCCAAGTGGCTGGCTGGCTGGCTGGCTGGCTGACTGGCTGGCTGACTGGCTGGCTGACTGGCTGGCTGACTGGCTCATTGGCTTCGTACCGAACCGCCTTGGCTTTCACTGCCGCGTGTGCGGTTTCCCCGTTGCTACCGCGCTGTTTTTCCCTGATTTTTCGTATCTCCGTTGGTTGACGGTGTCGCGCGCCGCGAGCGAGCGAGAGCGGCTCTTCCGACGACGAGGAGGATCCGGGAAGCCAGTGGAGCGATCCCCGAGAGGCTCAGCCGGCGATTAGCTGGATTAGTTGCTGCTTCGCGCAACTGGCCCACTCGGCAAGTACGGCCGAATCGCGAGTAGATTACTCGAGCGGCGGCAGAAGGTTGCGAGGAACGTTGCCCGAAAAGTCGAAGATGGGGCCGGCGATTCGAAGCACTCGATATTTCGGAAGCGGCGACACAATGACACCCGCTGCTGAAACCGCTCCTTCCTCCTTCGGTTCTCTTCTCTGGCTTAACTCGCCTTTCGTCGCTCTTCCTCACTCACTGGCAGCCTGCGTGTCTCTTTGTCTCCTTGTCTCTTTGTCTCTCGTGCCAGTTCATTGGCTCACTCGCTCACTCACTCGATAATCACTCGCTCGCTCGTTCTCTTCTCTCTTTTCGGCGAGCACTCTATTGGGGATTTCGTAAAGGATTCCAAGAGGCTTCGAAGAGACGACTGCGCGACGACGAAGATTCTTGCGAACGTCTCCACGAGCACAATCTTTATCCAGATCTAGCAGGACTTTACGAGTTTTTCGCCTTTTCTTCGACGAGTCCAAGACTCTCGGTGCTGGCAAGTTGTGCGGCAGAGTCACTCGGCTCAGCTCACAGCTGACCGGCCGGTCTGCCAGGTTCGGTCAATAGCCATAGCTCGCGCTCGAGCTGTTCGGGCTCAGCCGTAGACCCGCTCGGCCGTTCCCGGGAAACCTCGGCGAAGTTCGTGGCCTTTGCCAGGCAGTGCCGTACTTCGTAGAAGGCGCCGCGACGCCCCCCCGAGCGACCATCCTTCGCGTTCGATGCTCAAAAGCTGTTCTCGACTGATTCTCGTTGTGCAGCCTCTGCGCTTCTTATTCAATAGTTTTTCTTCACTTTTCGCTTCTATTTACGATTACTAGTAATTCTACCTGACTGCGACATCGGATCTTTAGCGGTACACGGACAAAATAAAATATTCAAATTATTACGAATATTTTGCCACTTTGGAATTCTGAGTCTTAACAAAAATTGATGATTCTACAGCTAAAACGCTATATTCAGTTTTTTAAAATTAAAATCAGATATCCGAATAGCAACAGCGGCTGACAGTGTCTTCCGTAGAAACAACGAGTATTCGAAATAGGAATCCTGAATGTGCCTGATTAGAAATTTCAACCCCACGACCTCAGGATTTTTCACAGGTTTCCAGTGTTACTCCTGAACTTTCTAGCCGGTAGGCGACGCGAGCATCACGATTTCCATCCTCCGAGCGTCTAAGGATGAGCCGTCTTAGACAGAACGGGCATTCGAAACGTTACGAGCCGATTGTCGCTACTTTAGGAAGCTAATTTTCCGCCAGACTCTCGCATGTCTCCTCTCGAAATCCGCATAAAGAATTTCATGCACGCTCCCACCTCGCAGAAAACGAAAAGAGGAGGTGAAGCCGTAAACCACTGCGAACCAGAGGGAAAGGAGTTTCCAAGCGGTAGACAGTGCTAGACAGAAACACCAGAAACAGAGTTTACGATCTCTGCCCTGAAACTCCTCGTAAAGTTGTGTAATTAATTTGGCAAGGCCGTCAGGATTACCCTGAGGTAATGCATGACGCAATTTTATCAGAAAGAAAAAAAAGAAAATTCTCAGAATCATTTCCATCATTATTTTTGTCCCTCGTGACTAATTCTCCAGCGTACGAATCGGGCCAATTTTCAGGATATCCGAAAGAACGTCAAGAACTCCTGCGACTCGTACGGCCCTGATATCTCCTCGGGTCTTTCCGGCCGTACGTGGCGCAGTTGTCCCTCGCACGAACGCGACGTCGCACCGCGCGCGCAAGGCCCCCGTAGCCCTCTCTTCCGTAGCCCCCGTTCCTCTATTCCACGATTCCATCGTTCCACCGTTCCACCGGTCCACCGTTCCACCGTAGAGAACCATTGCCCAATCTCGGATCCCCGGACTCGGGTTCGTCGTTCACCAACACGCGCGCTTTGTAAGCATAGCGTCTGCGTCTCTGCGTCTGCGCCTGCGTCTGCGTCTGGCTCTGCCTTCTCGCACGAACGACACCAAACTCTTCAATTTCTTCCTTAGCCCTCCTGACACGTCAACGGCGTCGTTCTTTTTTCACCGTCGTCGACGTCACGATCATTTCTGATTTGACGGAGGCCCTAAGGATCGACTAACGAATTCTATTTTGTCTCAAGAATCCCCCGTACCTTAACCTTCTAACCTTCCGACTCCATCGCTCCCTTGAATCCTCCATTATTCTCTCTTCGTTTCTCAAGTGTAAGAATACAGGAGAATCCCAAGAAGACACGTTTTCCCAGGCAGACGTGCTAAAGGATTTTCCATGGAATATAAGAATTTCTGCATAAACGCAGTATTTAGGGAAACAAAGTGTTTCCCTCGTTTTTGCAATTCTATGCGCTGCGTCCCCTAATGAGCACCCTGCGCGAATCACTTCGGAGGCTTTGTGCTCTAGGGACGCCGTTCTTCCTCCTGAAGAGACATCCGACTCATCGGGCAAATACGTCTTCCACGAGGAAGAGGTCTTGGCTACCCGTGGCCTCCGTCGGAGGATCCCCCTGCTGTGCTCCCTGCAGCTCCCTGCAGCTCCCTGCAGCTCCCTGCAGTCGCTGTACTGGCGAATCAATGCAGCTCCGACATTGCATCCCGGCTGCACTTAGCGAAACGCATCGCGGCTTAATTTCGATCGAGATGCCATTCGAGATGCCATCCCAGAGAATCGAGAGAGGCGCGCGTGTCTTCTCTACCCGCCCAGCCCTGCCTGCATCACCCTTGACCTCCGAGCACAATCCCCGTGACCAACTACGTCCTCTGCACACTTCATTGACTTCCAAGTGCGATTCTCATTTTCCATGAATCCTCAGGAGTAAAACCCACCGAAGCACTTGGTGCCTATATTACTATTGATTATAATCTTTGAGCTTGGGAATCGATAAGAGTGCCGTAGCCATTTTCAAACATTTGCTAATCGATCGGAGAAACCAGAACGGAGAACGGAGAGAGGGAAGATAAAGAATTTCTTCGCGAGGGAAAACAGCTACCGCGTACCGTCTGTATTTATCAAATTTATAGTACGTACATACACCACGCGGCCTATAAGCAGAGAATTCTCTACTCTACAGACTACCCACTCCTCCATGCATACAGATTCATGAGATACGTAAGATCCATTTATACAAAATCTAAACCTCGTTAAATACATGACATATAAACATAAAGCCCCCAGCATCCCTTCTCCTAATTCATAAGACGACTGCCCCTCCGTAAGGGAGTGGGGGGGGGGGGGTAGGCATACCCGATGACGCGTGCGCGACGACTGCCTTAACCTTTTCCATCATAACAATTATAAAGTTGTGCCGCACCAGCAGTTGACATTACTGTTGCCATGAGCACCACATCAGACCTATAATTGGAATTTCCAAAATTCCATTTCTTCCTCGTTTCCTTCTCTAGCGAAATAAAATCTCCACAGGACCGAGTACTGGATAGAAATAATGCAAGAGAACAAGTAGGACGGTGCATGCAGTCGCAGCTTTAAATATTTCCAAATCTTGGGATCTTGGGATCTTAGGCTAGGACCAGAGCCTGGAACCGACACATCTGATTGACAACCACGCAACAGTCTTGCAAGCCGTCCGTGACGAGTGCCAATCCTCCTGCTGAACGTAAACCAATCAAAGAGAGAAGAAAAGGGACGGATCGAGTGCGCGAGAGAAAACTTTTATCGAACGTCAGCATTCTTGGATCCTGGATGCTGGTGAAACAATGAGAACTGGCAACTAGGACTACCGAGCGAATCGATAGCCTCCCAGAGATTCCAAGGGACGTCCTGAGCAACGAATGGATAGAGAAGAAAGAAGATATTACGGGGTAAAAGGAAGAAAGAAGCACAAGTGGGAGAGAAGCGTGCGCGTTAGCCGAGGAATCGCGTCCGATCGGATCGACCAAGGCTAACGGTACCTCTTCGGACCGTTTAACGGAATCCGACGGAATCCTCGAAAAGGAGTCGCTCCCCGAGGACCGCCGAGTAAGACAATGTACGAGTATTTCGAGGAGAGGAAGAGGAGAGGAAGAGGAGAGGAAGAGGAGGGGAAGAGAGGCCGCCGTTGCCAGCGCGTCTCCACGAGACGTATCTTTTTCACGTCGCAGCAGCAGGAGCACCGAAAAATCATTCGGATCTTTGAGGACTTTTCAATTTCCGCGTGTCGCCTCGAACGCGAAATCTCCGACTTGTAAATCCGAAGAATCGGTCGGTCGGTCCTTGAATGTCTTCCGCGCGTCGTTACCAAGTGAATCGGGACGGACGGACGGACGGACGGACGGACGGGCAGGCAATATAGCCAACTTGGCAAATACAGCTCCGAGCAAAGAAAGAAGAACGAAGAACGAGAAGAACGCAAAGAGGCAGAGAGTAGAGATCAGTTGAGATGAGACACTGTAGGTGGGACAAAGTAGATAGTAGCAAGCGAAACGTGCCAAACATTCGCCCTGCGTTGTGTTAGTATATGAGGATATATATATATATATATATAAGTCTATTCAGTATAAGTGCTACTTAAATAGACTTATAAAATTATGGATATTCAAACTGGCAGCCATGACACTTTCTGAACAACCAATTCGGGAAATGACAATCAATATCGCATATATTCTTCTTGTTTATGTAAATATACGTCAGATCAAAGAGGGAATGAACAGGAGGAAAGAATAAATTCTATTTTGACTCAATGATATTGACAATCGTAACGCTTTAGTAAAGAGATGAAGCGATGGCTGGGAATTCTCGGCTGAATAGCGAATAGCCAAGAGCTCCTGTGCGCGTATCTGTAAACGCGTAAAAGGAGTAAAGACAAATAAATCGACAAGTGGAACCATGTGAGTTACGCATTGAAAACTTTGGTGAGCGTCGTGTCGCACAGTCTGCTATATGGCGAGATGCCGTCGAAGTAGTGACACGCGCGCGATAAAAACACCTTCTAGCACTGAAAAGATTAGAGCTACCTAATCATACTTTGAGCTAGCTATATATTGTATATATATATATAGTCTGAACTGAAGTAAATCTAAATCGAGGAGATAAAGAAGAAAACAAATAAACTTAGGAAAATAAAAATGAACCCAGTCCCGGTGGAAGTTGCCTGCCAACGTCACTGCCACAAATAATGTTCAGGTTTCCGAAATCTAAGGATAGATCGATTGGAAGCAGTTGATACGGAGGAGGATCGGAGTCGCAATAAAAAGAAAAGTTGAAACATAACGAAGAAAGAGGAGAGCAGAGAGTAGCGCAGTTATCAGGAAGGAAACGGAAGGAAACGGAAGGAAACGGAAGAGAACGGAAGAGAACGGATCGGAGAGCGGAATCGCGGAGTAGGCCGAGCGAAGACGCTATCAAACGAAGGAACTCGCTCGAGGCGGTCGAGTTAATTTTAGTTTAATCGACCGGCCTGATATGCGCGGCCGACTTGAGTCGCGATGCTCCTAGAGTCGCCGCGCGACGTGCGACGTGCGACGTGCGACGTGCGCGATAACTGTGTGAGAGCGTACGTGTCTCTCGTGTCTCTCGTGTCTCTCGTAGCTGAGTAGCTGAGTAGGTAGGCACTCTTGTCGCGTAGAATCGGCTCCTGAGATCGATGTTTTTATGAATGTATTTAGACGCGCGTATCTTAACGCGTAGACACACGTGCGGGTGCTGCTGCCTGGCTGCCTGACTGCCTAGGCTGCCTAGGCTGCCTAGGCGACTCTGCTCGACTAGTCCGACTAGCTGGTTCGGAGGCGATGGGTCCTTACCGATCTGTTCTCCTTCGGCGAGAGATTACTTTTCTTTGAGAACTCCTCGTTAATTGTGAATCTCCTTCCAGTCAGATTCCTTTGACCTTGAACGAGATGGGACGGTAGATCGAACCGTCCTCAGGCGCGAGGCAAGAAACCTGGATAATTTCCCTCTAGTTGCCAGTAGCATTGCTAGCGGTGGAATCAAAGCCGAAAGGCGGCTTCGATCTTGATCCGGATTATCAGCATTGAGCTACCAATGAGAAAATCGCTCCTGCAGTTTCTTTTTTCTGCCTTGTAGGCAGAGATCTGCCGTGTGACGCGGACGAAAGGGTAAAAGAGAACCTAAGGAGCCTAAGGAGCCTAAGGAGCCTAAGGAGCCTAAGGAGCCTAAGGAGCCTAAGGAGCCTAAGGAGCCTAAGAAGCCTAAGGAGCGTAACGAACCGGGGGAGGTCAGTGGTGCTGGAGATGCTGCGGAGACGAGCACTTCCAGGTGAGGCAGATGCACGAGGGCTAAAGTGCAACGAGATCCTCGGAGTGGGTCGAGGTCGACGCGGATTTAATTCGGTAGATTAAGGTCAAAGGCTACGGCCACGTTGCGTGCGAGTCGCTCGCCCTGAACGATTCCCGATCGAATCGCCGCCAGTCGACGAGCCCAATGAAATTCGTATCGGGCAGGGAGACCCCGGCCGATTCGACGGAAGCTGACATCCGCGCGATTAATTCGCGTCCCTTTATTTCGCCGCGAATGAGCACCGGGATGCCGATGAGAGTCAGGAGAGTCAGGAGAGTCAACCCATATACCAGTGGCTATGCTGAATCAAACAAATCGAACAAATCGACAAATCAGGCAGGTCGAAGAAGTGTTACGTTAAAGAGGCTGGAACCTCCCCCCCTCTCTCTCTCTCTCTCTCCCCCTCTCTCTCTATGTGCACTCGACGGTGGAAGTGTGTAGAACGTGACGAGATACCTTAATCAAAATAAACGGGTGGCCCAGGTCTTCCAGTGGCGATTCGATTACTCGACAGGATCCCCTAGAAGGGGTAGGACCTCCGTCACTCGAGTTAGAGCGACTCGCGAGTCAAGGAGGAAGGAAGGAGGCCTCCGTGAATCTGACTGAGATTCTGAAGAAAAGATTTTCGGAAATCTCAATCGAGCGGACGATTCCTCGAGGATGAGGGCATCCCGAGGAAGGTTTCTATCGTCGTGTCGCATGCAGCCTTGGAAATTTCCATGTTTTTCCAACGCCTTAATTAATCGGCCCGTCCGGTTGACCTAGGTAGCTAGGTAACCACGAATCGATTAGAAGTTAAGCTCAGATATCGCAGTTCAAACTTCTCTCTCTCTCTCTCTGTGTGTGTTATTTTCGATATAATATACTCTTCCTGACCGAATTCAGCTGATAGAGTAGTCGGATGACGGAGAGCACAGAGAGAGAGAGAGAGAGAGAGAGGGAGAGACGGTGCAGCTTCCTACTTTCTGCCTCGAACCAATGAGAATATTCAGCCAGGGACAAAAGAACCTTCGAAACAAGAACAATCTGATTTGTGGTTCGGGTTTGCGCCAACCGAAGCCACCGGAGCGCGCGAGATCGAGGATCGAGCAAGACCGAAAGAGTCTTGGAGCGAAATTCAAAAAAGCTTTTCGTTTCGATGACGGACGTCCAGGGTTATCGTGACGATGACCCGAAGCGCAACTGTCATTCGAGATTAGACAAAGTAGAATTCACTCTAATTGAGAACTGTCTCGCGAACCGACGAATCGTGCGAGTCCAGCGACGTCGACGTTTAGCGTCCACGATGAAGCCTAAACGTCGTGTACTTACTGGAAAAGACATGCTACGTGCAGGAGAGGAACTGACGAAAGGAGAAACGGAGAGAAACTGTAGAATGCGAGCAGAAAACACGAGGAGGAAACGAGAAAATAAATATAAAAAGCAAGACAAAGATGAAGAAGATGGCTAAGAAGAACAGAAATTAAAAAAAGGGAAGAGGAGAGTAGAGAAACGGAAATGCGGTGCGGGGGGGTTCAGGAGGCGGGGCGGGGGGGATAGATGGAGACAAAAAGAAAGTGGAGAGAGGAGAGACGATAGAGCGCTGCCAGCGAGGTGCTGGTAGAGCGGAAGGAGAGGAGGAGGAGAAGGAGGAGGAGAGAGAGAGAAAGAACGGGAGTGATCGCGAGAGAGAGAGAGAGAGAGAGGGAGGGAGGGAGGGAGGAGCAACGTGCGCGCACGATTCTACGGCTTCGCGCACGTAGCAACAGGAGGACTTTTGACCCCATTCGATTGTCCTTCGGAAGACTCGCCAGTTCCTCTCCACGTATTTGCTCACTTTTTTCTGCCGCGTACGTTTCGCTCGCGCGCGCGACTCCGTGCCATGTGTGCCGGCACACAGCCACACAGCCACACAGCCACACAGCCACACAGCCACAGATCTACGAGGGAGGACCGTACGCACCACGACTCCCAAAATTGTCGGGTTTGGCGCTTCATTCCTGACGCATATAAATTCCACGGCTGAGGCGCCGACACTTCGATGTCGCTATTATCGCCTATCGCCTATCGCCTATCGCCTAACCTCTGCTTCGCCTAACTTCTGCATACATGTATAGTGTCGTAGACTTTAATCGGTATCTCTCTCTATCGCGAGGATCGGTACGATGGTTACGTAAAAATAACTCGATCCGTCTCCTTTTTCTTTTTAAAATATCTTTATTCGTTTATCCGCTCTCTCCCTCTCCCTCCCTCTCCCTCCCTCTCCCTCCTCTCCTTCTCCTCCACCGTTGAATTCATCCAACTTCGCTCTCCTTTAACCTGTCTCAGATTTTCCACGTGCCAATTTCCGATTAGCTGTCCCAATATAAATTCCGATGGCCGTCGAGCAGATTCATCGTTACGAAAAAAAAGCCAAGGATTCGGCTGGAAGCTCGAGCAGCTCCCAGAGAGTCAGGGTTCGTTTATACTTGACGAAAAGTATAAACGATAAAGTGGTTTTCTTAAATCAGGCGAAATAAATGACCGAATCCGCCGCGAGATATCCTTTTTTACGAGGACATAAATCGTGACTGGACTTACGCGTGACCAAATTCATCGGACGAGGTCTTGATCGAAGTTTCATCTCGCGCGAGGAAAGGTTACTCGTAGCCCGTAGCCCACGCAAATACTTTTTCTGAGGCCGAATCGCTGAATCGCCGAATTGCCGAATGGACCGAGAGCAACGCTAACCAGAAGAGCTGCGTGCCAGGTGAAACGAGAAGAAGCACCAACCGCGCGAACTAGGAGGATCAAAAGTTACTCGGCGCGCCGAGCTCCCCTCCCCAAGTGTCGGATGGTACAGAAGAACCTAGAAGAACCTAGAAGAACGTAGAAGGGAAACAGAAGAGAATGGTAAAATAGGATCGATGCCGGAATCGAGTTCCTTCTGTTTGATCTCCGATTGCGAGGCGACGCCAGATAGAAGAGAAAGAGAACCGTGTAGGTGTAACGCGTCATTTTCCCATGTTACTTTGACCTTTACGTTATCGAGCCGCGCTCGATTTTAATGCACGAGAAACGTGCTCGGGACTCGTCTGTGATTCGCTCGGCGACGGGTCCCCCTGTAGCAGACCTACCGAATGGATACCGAATGGATACCGAATGGATACCGAATGGATACCGAATGGATATCTAACCTCACCTTCTATCACCTTCTAATCGACTCTCAGGAGGTATCGTGGAAACTCGTTATGATGACCGAGTTCGCTGCCCGCTCTAGTCTCCCTCTCCTCCTCCTCCTCCTCCTCCTCCTCCTCCTCCTCTCGATCCTCGCCTTACCTTCCTAAATCTATTCAGCCACCTCTCGACGCGGACCTTCTATCGGTCCGTCGCACCCAAGACGACCCGAACGTAAAGTCAAAGTGGATTTTCTGCCAAGAATCTGAAGAGTCCGAAGAATCCCACGTCGTGCGTGAGATTTTCGTAAATTTAGCACATCGAGTGCCGGAGATGGAACTCGCGTTCCTGGATCCTCCAAGTCTCGGAAGCGCCCGAAAAATGATGAAACGCCGAAAGAAGAAGACGGCGAACCAGTCGGATAAGGGCCGTATCGACGCGTCGACGAACCGCGCGATTCCATCCAAGGTTCTCCCTCTTCCGCTGAACGTCATCCATTACCACTTGCTGATCTCTCTCCCTCTCTCTCTCTCTCTCTCTCTCTCTCTCTCTCTCTCTCTCTCTCTCTCTCTCTCTCTCTCTCTCT
>JARQSW010000531.1:236415-363922 GCA_030142375.1 Calameuta pallipes
TCTCTCGCTCTCTCTCTCTCTCTCTCTCTCTCTCTCTCTCTCTCTCTCTCTCTCTCTCTCTCTCTCTCTCTCTCTCGTACGAGTCTCATGACTCCTGACTTTCAGCACGACTCTCCTGTACGCGAAGTCAGCTGCAACTACACGAGACACTCGAAATCGAAAGCCGCTAGGAATTCCTACGCGATTCGCGAGAGGCTAATTCAAACCTCCATCGGAGAAGATGAAGAACCCGATTAGGCACCGTGAGAATCGATCGAAGACTCGTCCAGGCTGAGCCACCAAGTGAGAAAGAGTTTCTACTACTTTTTACGAGAAAAGAATTCTAGATGCTCAGGATGAAATTTAACAGCGTGGAATAAAATTTCATCACCTTTGATATCGTTCAACAAATTAGTCATCATCGCATTTGAGATGCATCGCACGATAGAATCTGCGACTTCCATTATCAACAGCGAGCATGCAGCACCGAAATATTGCTTCCTTTTTGTATCATCAGTCATAACGGAAAGAACATTACAAGAAGGTACCAGTTACATTTCCAACCGTCAAACATTCTGCAAGCAGAGTAAACTCGAACCAAGAAGCGGAGTTCGAACAAGTAGCAAAAGAGAACATAAGCAGCAGCCGGCGCCCTCCTATCCTACGGAACTCCTATGGCTGGTAAAAGTAAGAGAGCCTGTGCCGACGGAGAGCGAGTAGCCATCGTGAGTCTCGCTGAGCAACCAACCACGTGGAGACGAGATTGTTTTTAAAAAAATGCGACTCCGTCTTCGTTCACTTTGAGTCTCTCTGCCGTTAGGCCGGGGTGCCCCGAGAGACTCGGTACATTGCTGTAGCAGAATGGGCGGGTAGGGGTTATGTCAGAGAGAAAAGGAGAGAGGGGGTGGCGAGAGGAGAGAGAGCGAGAGAGAGCGAGAGAGAGAGCCAGATACTATGCCACTTGAAAGACGCTACGTATGTCGTGTTACTATGCCACGGTGGCGCCCTCGTCGTCAGCCTAAGAAATGAACCGCGTCGCCCAATAGTGGCAACTGCGCCAGCGCCGGCGCCCTCAACGTCCCTGAAAAATAGCCGCGTATGAAGTAACAAGGAGAATCTCTCGCTTCCTCCTTTTCATCTAGGATAGCTCCATCCTTTATCTTCGACTTCCCACTTGCTCCTTCCCGGTTTCAGAATGACATCGGTCGACGCCATTCTTATCGCCACTCCCCTCCTCTCCGCGAGTCTTTTGGATTTACTCTCATCTCATCCAAGCGTGTCAAGAGACCCACTAAGAAATATTTTCATCCACTCAGGAATCCTGCTCTGAAATTTACCGAGCGACTCTTCTACGGATTGGTTAGAACTCTTGCCTCGTCACTCGCTCTTTAGAGTTTTAGTCAATATCCCCGAAAAAGGGAAAGTAAACAAAGGCCCCCTCCCGGGAAACGCACACCTGTCGCCAATAAAATGCATTGTCCACAGCAATCCACAGCAATCCACAGCTTTTCCCGGACTACCGGCAGTCTAGCATCCCTCTTGTGCTCCGTCCTTTATCGAGAATGAGCATTCTATTTCTGCCATTAAATGGTTGTCTGGCTGCCAAATTGACTACTTCGGAGCCAGTAGCCATGCTCAACCAGAAATCTCTCCAACAAGATGGCGGTCAATTAGCAAAATCAGAAAGGATCAAAAGCCAAGTTGAAAATCGTAAGCGACAAGAACGAAGAAATCAACGGACTCGGTAGAGCCTTAGGCAAGTAGGTACGCGAAACAGGTTGAAGAAGAAAATGCAATATTTAGAAAATCCTACTGAAATGGTCGCAGAAGAATGATATACCATAATATACCCATACGTTATCAAAAAGCTTAGCTCATACAATTTGAGAGGCTCGCTGTAAAATTTACAATGGCTGGCATTAGCATTAGTATTAACTGCGTATAAAAATTGTTTTTATTTATGTCGTGCTCCACGTCCCACGATACCCTCTTTCGATAAAAAATTGAGACATTAAGATTACTCGACATCTGGTACGAATGAAATGCATATGCGAGCCGACACGAACAGTCGATGCATACGGACCGACTGTATATTTCATAATATCAGGGATGAAGGGGAAGTAGAAGTATTACGCAAAAATCTTTCCCCCTTTCAGCATGAAAATTCGCACGATCCTTGCACCACCTTGACAAGTCGAAACGTTCGAGAAATAAGAGATTTGCCGTATCGAGCACCGCAAGTTGTCGTAAATATCTTATTAAACGGATCATCGATCCTGCCACCGGTTTAACAATCGAGTATCATTGTACTAAGATACTTTTAAATACTCCTTACAAATTCGAGCGTGACAATAATGCCGTAGCATAAGTGGATACGGCATCATTAATCTAGAGTCACGCAAAGTTATTTGCTTTTGTAACGCCTGCATTATTAATACACTGTAAATGTATATAGAAATTTATCAGCTTACCTTTGCACTTAACCCCGACCTTTCCGGTGCCCCAAATATAATCTTCACCTGTAATATAAAAGAGAATATTTATTAGGATATTTTTTCTTCCACGAACATCAAGTTTACGCAAAGAAATAATAATCCAACAAAAATGTTGCCCTTCTCGTTTGTTAATAGCAAAAATTCTTTATCTGAGCTGGATTGGCTTGTTTCTTATCACAATTTCACGTGACCGATAATGGCAATAAATATAACATTAAAAATTAACGATAATAGATTAATAATAGATTTCTCATTCCGAAAGATTATATAGATAGATAGAAAGCTTTATTGTATACGGATACGTTTGCATGGAAAACTACACTGCATTAACCAAACTATAAAGAGTATCTTTGAAATATATTTTATTTTGCAACATGCATTAAAAAATTAGTTCTATATGCGGCTGATTTGGGGTGGAATATGAACTTACAGTGAACGCAGAGAATCGGTGTAACGAAATAAACGTCTGCGAGGGTGTGACCATTCTGGTTGGATTCAGTACTCGGCGTCTCGACTACATAAGCTGCAATCATATGAATTGTCGAATCATCATTAATGGAAACTACTCGTCAATGTATTAGCAAGATATTTATAAATTACAAAATTGAAAACGTTTATTAGCGTTATTAATTCCAAGGTACAATACATAGAATTTATCTTACCGAACGGTCCATTGCTGAGCGTTACGTAAGGCGAATCTTCTTCGTTATGAGTGTCCAGATACGGCGATATACTTCCTTTCAGCATTAGGACTTCCTCGTATGTACCTAAAATATAATGATTCAAGATAACATCATCTTTGCTTTTCATCGCTGGTATTAATTAATGGCTCTTCGTAGGATGTCATTTAAATCATACCAGCTGTGAAGTCTTCTCTGTAGATACGCCTCTTGCAGAGATATGTAGAAGTTGTTCAAATTACTAGTACTTCAATCGAGCAACCAAGATTTTTTTATCGATAATGTCTTCACAGTAGGCAAGACTATTAGCAGGTGATTATGTATTATTGTGACTTTGATAGTTTAGGGCATATTTTTCAAAAGATTTTGCAACTTTCTCAAATTTCTCACTCTCTGACAATTACACATCCTTGATCAATTTATCATTTTAGAATTAGATGATTGACTATATTGATTCTAACTTTACAGTATATTTATTGTTAAGGAATTATTGAAAAATGTCTAAAGCTGCTGAAGCATCCTTCGGTTAATCACAGAATCATTGTATTAATCTTAATAGCTATGAAAATATATACCCTCTGATGTAAGATTAATTTGATCAGCTTTCATTAGGATTCCAATATAATGCAAATACAAACAATCCCGTTGCCTCTATTCTTCTCACTGATTTCATAGTTTTAAAACATATTTTGTACAATTACAAAATTATGTGGCGTAAATAAATTGATGTACTTTATGTAATTTATATTCTTGTATGCAGAACGTCTATTAAAATGATAAATAATGATATTCAAAAGACGTTTAGTTAGCACTTTTACACATTTGGCAATGATGTATGAATTATACACGTATTACAAGTATTATTAAAAATATTAGGCTTATTCATGTATATATATTTTTTACACTGACTTCTTTGAACACAATGACAATTATTCACGGTATCTAAGTATTTAGTATCTAGAATCTCATTTTCACCATCTTCTCAATCAAAAACTTGCTCAGTCTCTGATGTGTCTTTGGAATACATTTCAGCTCACAAATATCTCTTACTATTATACAAAAGCCACCTTGTATATATTTTATCCACGATTCACAATTGTAGATCCAAACGTATTCCACAAACAATGTACTCTGAAATATGATAAATCAAACAGTTATGTACAATATCTAGAACTTCAAAATCAGCATTGCGTAGTCATCGTAAGAATATCCTAACCCTTTTGTATATCGAAAATTAACTATTTTTGTAATTCTACGCAAAATTTATCAGTTACTTACACAGGCAATGAAAAGAGGTGTGACAGGGAAAATGCAAAGCATAAAAAGGAAAGAGGATATGAGGTTTCAAGAAAGAGAATGAGATAAGGAGAATACAAGAGAGACTAGGAAGATGAACACCATAATACCCAAAATATATTCAGAACTTTTCTCAAGAAATTCAAAAGTTAATAAAAAAGAAGAACGTCCTCAATAATGAAAAACACAAGGTACTAAACCATATCCCTGTCAACAAATAGATTAAATCTATAGAAATACAGTGAAGATCACATGGTGACGTTTATAGGCCTACAAGACAACATCCACTTAAGATCAACACTGCAAATAATATCTCTCTTAAGATGCCCAGGAATTACACTCACCGTTATATATTTTTGGGAAAAAATTCTTCATTCCGGTACCCTAATCGGATCGCGTTAGTGCCGTGATCCCAGGAAATTTCGCTAGCTTCAACCAAGCTAAAGAATGAATCGTTCGGCAAGTTTATAACACGCGTTTCATAAGCACTCGATCTCTGTTTCTTTGTGATATTATGGTCTTTCTTCTTCAGATTCGTCTTGGTCTTCTCGAGTGGAGAAATAATTTCACACAGAAACGTTGAAAAATCTCTGAATGACAACAACAATTTCCCGTGGTCACAACACGGCTGAACACGGTTAGGCCAGAGCAGGCCAGAGTAGACAGCAGGAGTCGCCACCAACCAACACTGCTACGGGACGTCACGATCTACAGTATCGGCCATTATGATTATGCTGGATTATGCACACAATGACCAAGTGCACTTTTTAAATGAGAATACATTTAAAGCTATATTCATAGCAATTAAATCGTAAATGTGTTCCTTAGAAACCTTAAAAATTTAATTGGATTCACTGCTCATAAATAAAGTCAGAAATAGTACTACTGGAAAAAAATTTAGAACAACACTTAACATTATGGCAGAATTCTTCGTTATTGAAAGGGAGAATTATTAATAATTTATATTTATTATTGATGTTAGGAATATTGTATTATTTATTCAGGCTTTTCTGGAAAGGAGACTTTTGCTTTTCCAGTTGTTTCTGCTTCTATCTTGTTTGCTCTGTTAGATCGCAAGACAGCTCCTGGACTTGGATAAGGCCTCATTTGATACAGTGGTCCTGATGCTGTTGTATCTGCACCGGTCTTGGCTTCGTTGTGGCGAACCAAACCATCTGACCATTTGCCCCTAAATAATAGCATTGTTTTTCAACAATAAATACTAATATTGTGCAAAAACATGGTTCTGTTGGTAAATAATGTACGAACCTAGGAATATCACTGTAAGATGCAGGGTCCATAGGATCCAAGGTTCTGTCCTTTTTGTCTTTGTTTTCGACCCTTTGAACTCTACGGTTGTCAGGATTTTTATATCTCTCCCGAATTTCAGATTTTTGTTCCTTCTTATTATCAGTCTCTTCTATCTGTGAAAGAGTCATTTTTATACTTTCTCCTTAGATTGAAAAGAAATATTGCATAATATATAAATAAGACTAACTTCCATAGATTCCTGTTCACTGCCACTATCATCGCTTGACATATTGTCATCTTGATCAGCAGCTTTAAGATGTAATTCTTCACGTAATTGAGAGGCAGGTTGAGATATTTGACATTTTGGATGAGCTGGAGGTAACCATGAAACTAAATCTGAAGCCCAATCCCAATAATAATGTCGCCCACTGTAAGAAAAGTAATAATGTTAAGGGTTGATTATACTTACTATTCAACAAATTATAGAATAAAAGGTACTTACGATCCAGGGTCATATACAGCTTTCCAAGTTTCAGGTAATGGATACTTCTGAATTAAGCGAGTCTGGCACTTTAGGTATTTTTCACATGGTTGCAAATGTCCAACTCCCCATAATTCCTTACATTTTTTATTGCATTCATGATAAATATTATACTTGTTCGGGCATCCACTGTATCCCTTTTAAAAAAATAAATATTGAGATAGTACATCCAAAATTCCATCAGGAAGAACAACAAATAACAATAGTCACCATAAATTTTTGAGAAAGATCAATTTGATTTATTTCATCTTTAGCATTGTCGTAATCTTCCGCAATAACTTCCTCGTGAACTTTCTTCTTTGATTCCCTTTTCGCTGATTCTATAAATATTAAATAATAAATCTAGCTCATGTAAAACATTGATAACACAGTCAATTGTAAATTAGAAATTTCACCGTGTTTTTCTGCACCGGATATAAGGCCTCTTTTTGCAAGTCGTGCAGCTAATGCAGCAGGAAGAGGCATTCCGGATAGTTTAATAATCTTCGTGTATAAATAAAGCGTCAATAAGCACTCGTAAATACTGAAATTCGTGCGTTGTTAACCTTCCTTTCCTTTATAACTATTATTCCCAATGGGAAAAGAACATTAGTATATTACATGGAAGCGTAAGTCCCGTGCTCCCGTGTTAATATTTGGTAGAGAAAAAGTAATTTTAATTTTCTCCAGTAGATTGCGCGGCGGTGTATCAGTGTGCCACAACATGAAAAAAGTATGAAGCCACGCCCCTTGCGGTCGACTCCCTCGCACTCATGCTCACTGATGCTCACTGATGCTCACGGACTGTAGCAGAGATCAAGCTGTATCGTAATAATATGAAGTGACGACAAAAAAAAAGCGATCTCCGGTATACACTGTCATTAGACCGACAAATTAAAACCATTACTGTTGGTTGATCAGACAGTACATACGTGCATACATTGTGTATGTACATATAATCTGGTGTAATTATAAACCATGATTGCAATCAAACTAATTGATTTACCCAGAGTGCCTGACTTTTAATCAACAACTAATTATTTGATCGTAATGTATGACGAGTCCGTTAAGTTTCTAAATTTCAACTTAACCTAACCTCTGACCTAAGATATGGCCTCTGGCCTAAGATATGGCCTCTGGCCTAAGATAGGGCCTCTGGCCTAAGATAGAGCCTCTGACCCAAGCTATGGCCTCTGGCGTAAGATATGGTCTCTGACATAAGATATGGCTCACATAAGAAAATACAAAGGTTTATTTTTTGACATGCCTTATCGTTGCCCACTTTGGCAAATTTTGATGTACTTCAGCAGTTCGGTATAGTGCAGTTGAATGTGCGTCAGTGTGCGCACTTTGAGAATTCTATGACTAATGTATGTACAAGTAACGTTTAGACGTTACCGCCAGGGTACGTTAAGATGCTTACGAATATTTAAAGAAACATTGAAATACAATTTGCAAAAAAACAGCGCTTGCATAAGTGAAGAGAATTAATTCAACTACCGACTAACAAATTATTCTTTGTTCAGTCTTTAAGTAATGATACTATTAAGAGAATCAATATAAAATATACGGATATTGCCATATAAATAAATGAAAAGAAGGATGATACATTGACGCATTCCTTATGACGATTATGCCTTCGCTTAACGTGCAGTGCAGTGCAGTGCAGTGCAGTGCAGTGCAGTGTACGAAGTATGGATTATTCAATCCATTTGCACTGCTTTACGACTCATTTTCTCCGTGTCCTCAAATTACGCGTTGCGGATGACGGTGCTGGCGACGGTGGAACATCCTACAATGTTAATAAACAGTTGATCATTTTATACCTTATATAATGCGCTAATTATTATACATATATTAGTAATAACAAGTTGTATCTACCTCACATCGATCGATATCAGCACATGCGTCATCCGATTGAACAAATAATTTCTTTTTACGCGTTGCCCGCTTTTTTTTTAACGTCGATTCAACCGACGGTGGGGGTAATGCTGCTCTTCTAGTTATTCGTCTAAAACAACGTAGTTCTTAAATATAGCGTACCAAATTTTATAATTTTATTGTTTAAAGATTATATCCTACTTTGACTCGGAGCCCGAACATTCAGTAATGTCCTCGGTATTGCTTTCTGATGAAATTGTCAAATATTCCTTCTTAGGTTTCCGCCTAGATCGGGATTCATGGATAACGTCATCATCCGATGTATTGCCACGCCTATCTTTTATCTGGCCCATCAATTTATTTAACTAATTTAAAAAAATACATTCTCATTAACTATAACACCTATCGAATTTTGTGTCTATAAACGACTGTTGTTTACTTACTTTCTCTTGAGCTTCTTCATAACGCATATTCATTGCTTTAAGATTATCCTTTAATGTTCTTATTTCTTTCTTGTTTGGGGTTTCTCGTCGGAATAATTCCTGATATCTCATTACCTGTTAATTAAAGTACAGACAAACAAGTTAATATACGGTTATTAATTGCAGTATCGCTACCAATTAATATACTTGTTTTTTTTTTCGGACCTCTCTTTTCTCTCTTTCGATTTCTTCTTGCAGCGATTTCACCAGATTATCATACTTAACAGCCGTTTCTTCTCTATTCTTTCTAAAAGCTTCCATCTCACGATCTTTATCAGCAAGACTATTCTTTAATTCGTCATTCATCTTTTTTAACCGTTCGTTTTCAATCTGACGCTCTTGAGAACTTTGTTGCAATAAATCTAAAATTTTGACATTTTGTTCGTATTGTTGTAGGCGAAGCGTCATGCTTTCGATTTGACGATGGCACAATTTCTTTTCTGTTTCACTATTTTTGTATAATGATTCCATTTTGGCCAGAGCTTCTTTCGTTTCAGTTAATTGTTTTAATACGTGCTTCATCGATGCTTCCATTTCTTTGTCTGTCTTGGAATCGGCATTTAGCCGAATCATATTTTTAAGTTCTAAAATCATATAAATGAAGCACAGATATTGAAAACTTCTAGATGTAAACGTACTGGCAAACCATAGCAAATATTCACCCTTTTGTAGATTCGCAATTTCCTTCTCCATTTCTTGCTCTTTGGTTGTCGTCTCTTGTGATTTTTTCGGTTTTATTATGTCTTCTTCCAATTTCTTTATTCGTTCTAGATACGCCTCTAAGCACTGTCGTTCGATGTTTATTATCATTAAAAATAATACAGTGAACTCTTTCTAATTTTTCGCTCCTTCGATTCGCAGCCCCACCGCAATGCTTTCTTTAAAAATTACGATCGGCGGAAAATGTATAGTTTCCCTTCCCTCGTTCCCACTTTCACGTTTACGTGAGCAAGGATAGCTAATGTCACGGTAAGAGAAAAGCTGTACAAACTGCGCGCTCCCGGAGCACAAAGGATTCAAAATCAGGGAAAGTTGACTGTTGACTTATTTAAAAATTTCATTGCATTTCAGATAAAATTATATTCTATTATAATAAAAGAAACAATTACCTGGGCTTTAATTTCATATCTTTCATTCGCCGCACTTAGTTCTTTTTGCAATTTCTCTATTACGTCCTCATAATGCATCTCCTGTAAAACGCCAAAAGTGAATTAATAATATGAAAAACCAGTCGCAATTATAAAAACAATAATGACAATTACCTTCGATAACGCGTTACTCAGTTTATCGTGGGCCATTGCTAGATCCTGCGAACGGAGAAAATTTGTTGTAAATTTAACGTTTAGGCTAATAAAAATGGAAAAATAAAATAGTCTTTTAATTATTGAAAGAATTTTGTTCATTATTCCGCTGGAAAATTCTCCTTGGGCATACCATTATTTTTTCTTGAAGACGCTCTTCGGTCTTCAACCGGTCTTCATCCTTTTCTTCTCGCGACTCGCTTTTTACTTCATCGAGAGTCAGACACTTGATATTCAAATGCTCGACACTCTTCTCTTGGGAAGATCTAGAAGTGGATTTCTTATCGTGATCAATTATGATCTCCTGTAATTTGGCCAAATCTTCCATCAGAGTTATTTTATCAGTTTCTAACTGACTAATCTTACTCTGCATTTCTTGAATAATAATTTCTGCATCGTTCAACTTTTTTGTTTGAAGCTCAACTCGTTCCTCAAGAACTTCCACAGCTTTGGTTTTCTCTGGAAGATGAATATTTGCATGGTCCAGCTGCTGTTCCAGTTCAGCAATTAGGTCCATATTTTCAACAACAGTTTCGTTCTGTTCTTTCAAGCGACTTTGCATCTCCTTTGCTTCGGTCGTTATGGTGATATATTCTTCCTTAGCCTCGTCAAGGAACATCTTCAGATGCTTAATCTGCTCATCCTTTTTTGCTAACAGAACCTTCAGTTCTGCTATATAATTATGCGCATCGCCGTTACAATCCTTTTGCGCTGCTTCTAAAAGGTTTTCGCGGTTCTTCAGCTCTTCTTTCACTATAGCCAATTCGAATGTAGCTTTATTCTTATCAGCGGCTAGTGCATCCTTTGATTCTCGTATTTCCTTTACTGCTTGTGTCAAAGCTGCGATTGTTGCTTTCAAGCGGGTATTTTCTAACTCTAAATCCTCATTGTCCTCGTTATCGCTCTCATCGTTTATGTCGGAACGTATCCTTTTTCTTTTCCCTAACTGGTCGAGTTTATTTTTATAAAAATTTTCGGTTCTTGCTACAGACCATTGGAGTAAGCAGTCCTGCTGCTCCTCTACGTTTTTAATACGGTTCCTGCAAATTAATTGATACAGCACTAGTGAATTTTTGTAAACAGATGGGCTTTAACTGCCTTATAAAATTTATCATAATCTACAGAACATATCGAAGGGGTAACATAAAAATTTGGAATTCTTTAAGTACCTCCATTCTACTTCCATTTGAGACATCGTAGTAGTAAAAGTTTCAGCCATTTCCTGACGAATTTCTAAGTCCCTGTTTAAAGCTGACGAACGTAAAAATTGTATTTCTCTTCTTAATTTCTCATTCTCATTTAAGGCATCTTCGTAGCGCTCAAGGTAAATGTCTTCGTAGGACTTTTGTAATGCTGCAATTGACTCCTGCTCTTCACCTGATTAAACAAAAGTAATTACATTAATGTTATAAAATACATAGCTTAGCCTGAAACAAACAAGGAAGTACTCCTCACTCACTTATATTATCTAAATCTGTCGTATCCCAATCTGTACGAGTCTTGATGCTTTGCGTTACAATTTGTGAAAATCTTGACGTTCTTGCTTTCCGCTTCGTCTCCTTCGGTTCAATAATTATCTTTTTAGCGATAGCAGAAAAGTTCAGGACATTTTGTGTTTCAATATATAAATCTGGTGAAGGGTTGACGTTTATTATCAGAACTAGACATTCTTTGCCGGATAAAGTTTTCTGAAAGAGTCTCGTCAACTTGGATTCACGAAAGGGCCCCATAATTTCCTGCTTTTGTTTTACGGTTTGTCCTTCATAGATCGACTTGAGACATCTACCAAGGACTAGCAGACTTGTGTTAATGTTCTGGGCTTCTTTTAAACGGTCGCCTACATTCAGAGTTTTTTTTAATCTTTCAGATCCCGCCAAATCGCAAAATGAAAACCTAAATTGTAAAAAGTCGATGGGTGAAATTTATCTGGGTGTATTAAATTTTTATTTATAAACTGTGGTGTCATCACTTACGTGCTTAGTTGAACCTTTTCAGAAGCGTTTTCTTCGTAGTACTTTAAAAGCTTGATTGTAAATATACAATGAGATCGTGAACTTCTTGAATTCAATGCTGTAGTGGCAACTTTTAGATTGTGCTGGCCTGCCATTAAAATTTGATACGCTTCAGCGCCAGAATTAACACTAATTGTTTTTAAACCTTTAATGAACGCTCTACCATGATTATCAGTGGCGAGCTTTAATGGTATTCTTCTTTTTTGAGGTTCAACCGATAAAAGATCATAGATTGTTTCGTTATAGATTTCGGCAAACGACACCCATACTGAGTATTGAGCATCGACGGAGACACTTTGTCGTTTTGGATGTTCCTGCTCAATTAATTTTTGCATTTCCTTATACGTATTCACACATTGGTTTCTGTCAATCGGCGATAGACTTAAAATTTTCGTTTTAGATTCAATCTCTTGAAGACGCTCGCTTGAGTTTAAACATATCACATCGCAATAATGTATAGGCTTATAGGATGGTGCAGATTTTGGATCAATGTTAGAAAATACAAAATCCAAACTACGTGGGATTATGCCAGGCGACACTGTAGTACCCTGCAATGTATATGACTTTCCAGAGTTAGTTGTTCCATAAGACATGACCGTTGAATTTTGGCCAGCCAAAAAATCAACCATTCGCTGTTTAATCGCATGTTCGAAGAATTCAAATTGTGATATTGTAGATGAAAATGTTTGCGTGAATGTGAATTTTCGGCACACCGTATCACTGTTTTTCGCCCTTTTAAGACAGCTGGCATTCGTATCTATGTAAGGTAGCTTTGTTAATAGTGTTTTTGCATTAAGAATTGTGTATGCTTCTTTTTGCTCCTCTGTTAATTCTATCCTTCTGGAGTATGGTTTGAGACGCAAATAGACTTTTACAGTTTGAGATAATGGTGATAAAGATGAAGTGGTATCCCTCGAATCTGTTCCCTCGTCGTCATAATGTGATATTAGATTTTGCTTCAATTCATCAGTAATTAATATTCTCTTCTGACCATATGCTAAAATACTAGGATCTCTGCCAAATAAATATGACATCTCTTCTTGCTCTGTCAGATTTTCTGATGGTCGGATCGAATCTAACGTATTCTCCATCTGCATAAGAATATCATTTATTAATTATAATATCTATTGTTAATTGCAACAAGTACATATTGCATTCTGTATAAAAGCTACTAGAATGGAATAAGTACCCATTTTATAGAAAATACAAAGATTTATATTTTGACATGCCTAATCCAGTTAAGCAGCAATATTTCACAAAACGAATAGATAAATTAATAAGCTCATTAGGGATTTCACAAATAATAAAATCAATTTACTTATAACTGAAAATGACAGTAATATTACGGAGAACACTTGTAGATTATCGAAGTTCGTTTAATTTTATATAATGTAAAATAATGTAATATCAAAATATAATAAAAATATAATAATTAAGATAGAAATGACTTGTCCATTCTTAGAAAACGTAATATTGCAGTAAACTTTTAATCTTAATACCTTTTCCGTAGACATCTTTTCTTCTTCCTTAATAGCATGCAATTATTCTCAAAAAATGATGGAATTAGCCAAACACTAAGGCGGCCCTAAGTACTTCTCCCTAAGGATCAACTCCAATCAACTCTGATCAACTCGCACAGAACTGTACGGAACAGACGGTTATTTTCCTATTTGAAAATATGATGAGCGTTGTTGCCATTATTGCTTTCTTCTCATTGGCGGGCAGTTTTGGAAATTTCAACCTCCTGACGTTACCGCCAGGGCCAGCCAGGACATTCTGTCCCTAACTGCATCCTTCTCCTCCGCCCTTATGCTTCGACATCCTTTTCAGCTGTGCTCTATTTTTCCTGACATTATTTTCCCGAGGAATAGACGTCTCTACGCTGAAGCTAAGCACATAATTTCTAAGGAATTATTGCATAATGGCAATTATAAGAACGGGTCCACTCCAACCTACGATCTACGATGACACCCATGACGCCTAAAGCTGCTGACTGCTATTGGCTGTTTCTACCAGAATCCGATTAAAACAAAAATAAATATGCTGTATCTATATAAGTAAGCTTTAAGTAAAATTCAATATTGTTTAAGTACTCTGCACGTCTTACCTCCTAAATCTTACATGTTTTATTATAATTTTTTTTTCTAGATAGAATTAGTTAAACTTCAATTAATAAAACCTACTATGATCAACCATGAGAAACAGATTGAATAAAATATTTATTTCTACATATTTTCTACAGAGTAATAATTCCCTGTAAATTACTTTTACATCATTAACTTTAAATACACATTAAAGAACAGAATTATTGTCCAATTCGCTATCTACGAGTTCCTCTTCAGAGTTTTCTCCGCTACCAACAAAAGTCTCTTCAGATACATTAAAGAACGCATGCAATCGAGTATTCAATGCCAATATAGGCAAAGGACATTTTTCTACATCTTCATTGTTCGCCGCAAGAGGAAGAGGAGGTGGTATCGGTGGTACTGCGATATCTCGAGACGAATTAAGATTTTCCGGGAACTTAGAATTTGATTCAGAGATCTGAGGATTAACAGCCCAGCTTCTTAATTCACTGGGAGGCACTTCTTGTCTTCTTCGTGGAAGAGGAACAGGCTTATGATATTTCCTTCCTTCTCCTTCTCCTGGAATCCATCTATCATTTTTAACAGTCTCGGGCAACTGTGGTTGTTGAGGAACTAATTGTGAATTTTTATGAATTTCTGAATCCGTACTGTCGACTGTTTCTGCATCGTCCACTGCAGTCCTGTTTTCAACATTTTTATACATTCTTTGCAGAGCCTTCAATTCACGCTCCGTCATCGACTTCTGCTTTTCGATCAATACTTCTTTCAATTCGCCCATGAAATTCTTAGCTAAAGCCTTGTCCAGTTTGTATTTTTCCTGCAGGACATCATCGCCGTCCTCGTATAGCGACTTCAAATATTCTTCCTTGATATATTCCTCAAATACTTCATCCATTATTTGAGGAGCTGAATCCTTGATTACCGGTACATCCGGTGTCATTATAGGTATCAATAATGATTTTTCATCGCCCGGCAATTTTTCCTGAATGACATTTTGCATCCTGGCAATAAGCAAACTACTCGTTTCTGCAAAACTCTTAGCAGTATCAATCTTCTTATGCACTTCATTTATCTTTTCTTTTAATGATTCCACGAAGGAGGATTCAGATCCTTCGATCTCTTCATACACATCGATATCCTGGAGGATTGACACTATATGATTGTAGACGGTTTGTATTTTATGAGAAGTTAAATCCAAATGCACGTATAAATCCTGCCATCTTGATCCACTTGATCCCCTAAGAATAAGAAAGATTATGTATTCTTAGTTTAATGAAATAATAATAAATTATTACAACTTACTTGTATTCGTGGCGAATAATTTTTAATTGACAATTAGAATATTCATCGACCACCTTTCTTAATTTCCCACTGTGTTTTGTCAAAGAATCCACTAAACTTTTAATGATCAAAGATAGTTTTGTTTCTTGAATTTTACCATGGGCACTCCGAGTATTACTGTCGTATGCAATTGCTAATAGTTGAAGCATTTCTGATTGAATTAAGATATAAGTGTAATACAGGCGCTAGAAAATAGTTTCGTTATTAAATAATTTCTGGATAAAAGATAGTATTTATGCTTTTTGGCAGCAACATCTTACTTTCAATACTGAATAGGTGATTTCACCCGTTGTAACAAGCGTGCTTCCTTCGAAATTGGTTATTAATTCGTTGCTATTGATTGAATTAGGAAGACATTTAGCAATAGCTAACGAAACCCGATAATTATCAATTGACTGATGCTCCAGTGTGCTTATGAAAATTTCCGTTAATGGCTGCACATATTTTAATCGTTCTGCTCCAAAGTCCCTGTTATAAAAGTTGTAGCTATCAAATAATTTTTCGCATATTCTTGTAGATTAGAAAAGCTTAATGATGAGACATACGTGAATTTCGATTCAGGATCTTTCGGATCGACCTTCATTCTGTAACCATGTCGAACAATTTTCAGGAGTCGTTTGCTGAGATAATACAAATCATTCTCTAAAGATACAAGATGCTTCAAATCTTTTTCTGCAGACCAGCGTATGTATTTAGTATAAGCAGCAATAACTAATGATGGCAAGGCAACTATCAGGCCTACTTTCGATTTCTGTTTTGCAATCAGGATACCTGCTGCTATTACGATGGTCAAACTAACTACTGGAAGTGTTGCAAAAATTTTGCTGAAAAGTCATAAAATAAATCTATACATACACTTACATATGTTCTCTTATATGTGTCAAGAACACATATAATTACCTCCAAACTGTATTACCATGCTCACTGATCAAACTTTGTATTACTGATCTATGATCATCTAAAAGTGGTTTCGTTTGCAAAATTGTTTGCAACTGTTTTCTTGAACTGTGCTCATCCTGTGAATTGAATAATTCAATCGATAAATACATAATTATTTTATTATTACAGGCTAGAAAAGGATCTTTCACCTGTATTACATATCGATAAATATTGATTAACCGATTGTAAATATTTGGGTTAATCGTTGATGGCATCTGTGAGAAAATGATAATTGACAACAATATTCTTTGAATAATTGAGCAATTTTTGTTTTGCTTTCATACAGGTTGTACCTTTGTTTTGAAATCATCTAAGGAATCTGGCAACTCACTCCTAGCTACTGTTGCACTTTCAAAATCTGTATATCCCATTTTTATCAATGCATCGTGTAAATCGCTGCCCTAAAATTATGGATAAAAATTGTTTTGTATGACATTTTAGGATATCTATAATTTTTTATCAATACCTCAATCACAACATCTTCGTCCTCATCGATGCTCTCTCCTTCCAAGTCCATCATTTTCAATGTTATAGAGTAAATTCTGTAAAAATAAATTTATCTATTTAGATACAATATTTCGCTGCTACGCAGTCTCGGGTTTGATTCATATGTCACAGTTAAATTATATATACAACAAAGTTTATAGACAGGAAAGTTGCTAGTAATCTTTTTTATATGTGGACAAAGAATAAGAATTTTTCATACTGTATCACATTCAGCATTGCTGGGCAATAATGGTGGTAGAATTGGCTGATGCAGTGATTGGGAATATATCTGCATTTCTTGGATAGTATGAAATATATGTTCTTATGAACAAATACTTGAGTGATGACGATTAATTATCTTAACAAAATAATGTAAAATATTAGAATATTCTTAAAGACCAGTAATGCAACAGAACTTTAATAAAATTGCAAAACAATGGAATAAAGCATACAAGTACCCTCGTAATTATTCTAATATGATTAAAAGGAGACTTGTACGTGCCTTACTCTCGCAATAAGTTTTTTTTTCTTTTTTTCTAACAAACTTCAATGTTGTAGGATTCTCTGCTGAACGCTATACAGTAAGACGTTGTGAAAACGTTATCAATAGTGTACTGGCACCAATGGAATTTTAATGAATCTCCCTAATATGATATTACGTATTTATAAAAAGTTGCTACATGGTTTTTAAATTACAAATCTCTATGGCATTTTATGATACTACTTACTGTATGCTTGTCAGTCATACTTGTACACGATGCAGAGTTAATACTCATTGAGTATTCTTGGCAAACTGCTTTGAAGCCGCTCTATTTTCTCAATATACGTAGAAGGCATCTTCCTACAGAGCGTAATGATTTTTATAGGTTTTCCATTAGAAGAGTCTTCTAATTACTCCAAGTCATTCAAATTACTTGGCACAGCCCTGACAGTTACCTGGTACAGGTGTTGAGCGGCGTTAAACATGAATTCAAGAACACATCCTTGTGCAATGGTGCCACGTGTTTTTCATGAAGTGTGTATACCGCAGGCTTCCTAACCTTTATTTAACCGCATTTCACATGAAGCATGACCGTTTATCACGATGAAGTGGAAATTGAGGACTTTGAGTACGACGAGGACGAAGAAATCTATTACTACCCTTGTCCGTGCGGTGATCAGTTTCAAATTTCAAAGTCCGACCTTATAGCTGGCGAAGACGAAGCCACGTGCCCCTCCTGTTCTTTGGTCGTTAAAGTCATCTATGATAAGGAGACATTTGCTGCAAAACAGGAAGAATTAGTTAAAGCAGACGAGAAGGAACTTCCTATGGAAAAAGCTTGAGGTATGTCTTTTTTCTGTTGCTTAATGTAGAGCGCAAAAAGTGTATGATAAAAGATTACCATTATAATCAGTTTTTTATTTCTTTAGATAATATTCTACAAGCTAATTTACTAAAATGGCAGGACGTGGTAGAGGAAGAGGCAAGGCCTCTATGTCTATCAATGTTGAGCAGTTGGGTTTTAGCAAGGGTGAAGCTCTTCCACCACCTGTTTTACAACCACCACCAA
Organism: Calameuta pallipes; assembly: GCA_030142375.1. Taxonomy (NCBI): domain Eukaryota; kingdom Metazoa; phylum Arthropoda; class Insecta; order Hymenoptera; family Cephidae; genus Calameuta; species Calameuta pallipes. The sequence continues at coordinate 254,716 of JARQSW010000531.1, forward strand.
AGTATCCTCCATTGGACTACAAACCTATTCCCTTTACACTTACCAATGAAACAAATTATCTCCTTGAACTTAAAAGGGACTTTGCAGAGTTTACTCGTGAGTCTTCATATAATGTTCAACCGATTGTCATTAGGAAAGATATAGAAAGGTACTCTGACAAATATCAGGATATGATAACTGACAAAACAAGCTACGAAGCACGTTACGACTGGACTAGGATGCCAGCAGAGCTAAAATCCACTGTTAAGAAACGCAAAGTTGACGATATTAAGAAAGTTGTAAAGAAAAAGAAAGACATAGACATAGAGAATAAACTCAAGGAACTGGAGAAAAAGGAGGATACTCAGCAAAGTGATACTGAAGAAGATGGCAAGGAGGAAGGCAAGAACGAAGAAAAGGAGGTTGACGAACATATAGAGGATGAGGAGGAAGAAGCTGATGAAGAGATGGATGATGGAACTGATTATTATAATAACTATTTCGATAACGGAGAAGGCTACGATGACGAGGATGACAACCTGGACGATGGTCCAATTTATTGAGTTTTGCCTCATGAAGCTTGATTGGTTTCAACACTCGCAGAGTCTAGTACTACTTCATTATACTCCTCACAGGCGTCACAAAATCACCTAAGAAATTTAGAGAAGGACGGTTATAAGGATCGTCATTTCGCAAATGCAGAGTCTTTTAAGCAGAGTATCTGTGCACCCACACGCTGCAGTTTATGTAAACAGCGTCCATTGTATAAAGCAGCAAGACGTTCTAAAAGGGTACGTCAAAATAGAATGTTATTTGTACGTAGTATCTTTGTAAATAAATCAGGAGCATAAATCTCTTTCTTTAATTTTTGTCTTGGAAATTTCCCAATTGATATTTAACAAAAGGCAGTCGCTCTCGCTGTTAACTTCCAGATTCATTTATTGTACCCTTTGCATCTTAGAGATATACCGAAGACATAGAGGAATCATTTAACGATTTTATATTCGGAAAGTTTATGTTTGGAACACTTTTGCTGACATTGATTATCACGAAGAAGATGACTGCGGGGGAAATTTATTTACTCAAAAGATAAGTCGAGTTGCAATTTCCTTTCTTTCTAAATATTTGAAACTCGGTGACAATAATGCCATAAGTAATATATGATTTGCTAACTACTTGATGGGAGGTCTCGTTCCTGTATTTATGCACTATGTTTTTGGTACTTTATAATCTGAAGAGGTAAATTGAGTAAACCAATTGAAATAATAAGCTGTGCGAAATTTTTATTCTACTATCATCGATTGCCATCAAAGAAAGCGAATCACATCCACAGCCTGGAATAAATATTTATGAAGAAATAGTGAACATCATCATAAAATATTATTTATACTGATGATCTATACCCTGTTATCCTTGCCTTGTTATCTGAGAGCATGAAAAATCTTTTAACAAGATCAAATATTCTTGTAACTTCCAGAATTCCCTCCTCTGTATCGTTTTGCAGAGAGTCAGTTCATTCCCGTCGTGCTACGTGACATTTCGCAGCTTCATGGACTAAATCTGGTTAACATAATGACTATATCTATTAATAATTTGAATAGAAATGCAGTAGGAAAATGTCCACGATTAAAACTCCATCTCACAGGAAGCGTCGGCGTGTCTTTATTACGAGTATTTCAATTTCTATTAATATATAATATATATTTATATAATATATGTAGCCATAATAATCTTTAATATTGTATTAAATGATCGTCCTCTAGAATGTTAATAATCCGGATGGTACAAATAAAAGGGATCTCGTATAAATTCCGCATAGTCGCTACACAATCGGTGGGTCAGGTTTTGTCTCGCATGAAAAAAAAAAAAGAATAGAACAAAACAGAAAAAATAAAAATGAAAGAGGGAAAAAGAATTATATTAAATAATAACGATTATCACTCATCAACTATTACATCACACACAGCAAATAAATAAATGCGCAACGCAAATGTATGCGATAGTGTAGTTACATACTGCACAAAATGCATAAGACGCATAAAATGCAGAAGATGCCTCTTACGAATGCATCCATGCATTTAATGACGTAAAAAGGCAACGAAAAGGCAAATGCTATTTATGCTCCTCGATAATTGCATCTCGTGTCTTCTCGGCATAGAGATGCTCCTTATCTACACAATAACAATGATATCGGTGATTATAATTTATATCCGATAACATAATAATTATTCAGAGCTCGTATTAATCGATAATGATTTTACGTTTTGTTCTATGTTAGATATTATCATCGTAGGACGATGTACGCGGATTTTGGGTAATTTTGTAATTTCTCTTATAGAGTGCCCGTGTGTCTCTTCTCTGTGTAATTGTAATAGGTACCTTTATTTGTTATGGGTATTTTATTTATGTTTTCTTCATTTTCTAACGTAAGGAGTGCGCAACAAAAACCTGTTCCAGCACTGCCCTCTCCTCTTCTACCCTTACCGGTTACATTGAGTTGTAATAAATTAATAATACTCTCAGTCATGTAGGTCGTCCCTTTCCGGAGACTGTTTAGCAAAATATGAGAAACGTCTCGCTCTAATCGTTCGTTCTCATCGGCTCTTACCGAATCGTCTATTCTTCGCTATTGATTGATATAAATAAATATTACTCGATGTTTCTCGATCGTTTCTTGAACCTCGTATTCTCCCTTCTTCGGATGCCGTTGAATTATTTCAAACGACGGAAATTACATGAGATCGAACGGTGATCGATCATCAGATTGGAAATTAAAAAAAAACGACTAGGTAATTGTAGAGATCCGTTATCCATGTCAATTGACTAGGAATCGATCGATTTAAACTCACGTAAAAAGATAATTAGTGCGTTTTCGTAGGACTCAAGATTCTCGCAATCTTTCGTTCTCTTTGTGTAACATTCGGAATGTCTCAGCGATAACGCAGTTACGCATAACAATATTTACAAAAAAGAAACTCTTTTCTTATCCTTTCTTTTACATTGACGCATTCGTTAAATTAGGGAAAAACCATATAACGTCGCATCGCTATTTCGTTGTTACTCGTAATCACGCTCCAATTTCTCGCGATTCTCGTATTTTGCCAAAACAGTATATCGTATCTTCGTCTCTCGTTCCTCAGGTCACTCTTTTCAATGCCAACGACTCATCCTCAATTTATTGGTAATATATTATATATAATATATATTTTTTGTATATAATCGTCGTATTATAATATAGTATAGTCTATCTATTTGTAGTAGGCGTAGAGACTAAGGCGGGAATGCAAACGAAATCCCGGGTAGCCTCCATTTCGTGTGCCGAATTCGAACGAGTCACGAGTTATTGGTTATGGATACTCGGTAGTAAAATTCTCTCTCTCTCTCTGTCTCTCTCTCTCTTTCTCTCTCTCTCTCTCTCACTCTCACTGACTCACTGACTCACTCTCGTCATCGTCTCGCTCGAATCCAACATGCCCTGATTCTTCTGATTTACCCGGGTGAGCTCTACTCAAAATATAGTTCCCCCCTCTCTCTCTCTCTCTTTCTTTCTTTTTTTCTTCCTTTCCCATCGTCTTGCCTCACCCGACTTCAATAATGGCGCGAATTCCATCCTTTGATAATTTAGTCAGTTTTGATAATATGCCTCCGATCGTCCGAAGATCCGTATCGATACAATAATCGGCCAGCGAATTGTCACGATAAGGTTACCAAATTATAATTTGGAAATTAAAAAAAAACACTCGTGCAATCTTCACCATAAAACATGTCCAGCACGTGCAGCATTTTTCATAAAATTCATCCCGTAAACCTTTCCCAAATTTTTTTTTTCTCGCCGAGTCACACGAACGTCTCCTTATTTTTATTTGAAGGATTCAATCGGTTCAGTTACCTTTGAGGAGATTTTCGTACGTCAAATAAATGTTGCGCGACGTAAAAATGATGCCCAGATCGCTTTTTAATTATCTTTTAATAGGGCACGTCCTATATCGCGTATATCTGCTCGACGGAGCAACTATGAATTTCTTCGTGGAGTTATTAATATTTATGTAGCAGAAAATCACAGGACAAGTAAATTTCTCTAAATTCGGACGGGCAGTGTAAGCTTTGCGAGGTGCCTCCCGAATTAATAAGCGTCTGTGAATCGAGCCAACCTGAGACCGAGCTTAATCGAGGCAGAGCTTTTGCGATTGAATTTGGCATAATCGGTTCGCCAGCCGCTTTTCTCTCGTTAAAGATACCGCTGAAGCATCCGGCGAGCCTGACAATAATTATACCACGAGTAATGTCCATCCCCCATTATTTTATTTATTTTATTTACCCCCCAAGAGAGAGAGGTCAAGGTGTAAACGTTTGTCAAAAAGAAGAAAAGCTCGGGGTGCAGACAACCCTCGATCCTTCGCCTCATGGAAAAACACTTTGCGAAGACTGGCGACTTTAAATGCAATAGACGCAGGAAATTACGCAGATATTAATGTATTAAATGTACGAGGACTAGGATAAGGGGGGAGTCGACAGGTTCGCATTAGGTAGGATAGAATGAGCAGGTGCGACGCATAGGGAGTAGGGACGTCATCGACGAGAGGACGAATTTCCATGAGGCTGCAGACAGTCATCAGTATCACATTCGATTCTGTTGTGATCATCCTACGTTTACCGAGTGCCGTCAGTCGTTCATTTTTTGTTTCTTCTACGGTTGATTTGTAATTTTGGACGTTGGACGTGGAGTTGGATGGAGTGTGGTGTACTGGTGTCTTGTATGCGCGTCACTGAGAGAAAAGCTCTTTTTTTTCTTCGTATTTTCATTGGAAAATAAGAAGGGGGTTCCCCTAGGTACGAGGGAGACGCCATTATTCGTTAACGACGTCGGCCAAGTCGATGGATGGATGGAAACCCACGTTTAACGCATCGATCGTCTCGTAGTATCGAGGTACACTGCAGTTTTTGTTATTGCCTTAATTCAAAAGAAATATATAAATAAATGTGTTTAAGCAAAATCAGACGGAATGTTAACGTACAATGGCTTTGCGAGAGGAATCTGTATCTCCTCTCTATTGTTTCTCCCAATACGTCATTATCATTACGATCGTCGTCGTTATCATCATTCGCGTCGTTGCCGTCGTCGACAATACTCTTCTTCGTATGTCTTGCATTCATGTTTAATTTTCAAATTTTCTTAACGCAACGGTAACTAGTATACTGTTATACTGAATTACCCGCAGAATAAGTTTCGATAGCATCGACTTGAACCGATAAAGCGTGATATTTTGCATCGAACTCGTAGAACTACCGGCATTGGCGTTTCCACTTTTACCTGCCACTTTACCATTATATTAAAAACCATGGCCGATTCGATCTCATTGCGATGCTGGATCGAGACAACTGTATCGCGTCGACAAAGAAGATGAAGTTTAGTTGAAAAAAAAAGCTAAGACATTAGGAGCAGCGCCGGTCGGAGAAGAGCCGCAACTGAGCTGTGATTCTCACACTTTACCAGAACAATAGTAACTTCTCGTAACACGCAAATCAATTGTAGTCTCGAAGAGTTTAATGCCTATTCTAACCTATCTAATTTTCGGCGCCGCCTTTGCCCCAGAACTTGTCGAAGCGAGTGCGAGCCTTTTCGAGGACGTCGCTGGCGACGGAACGCTGAGTGGAACCAGGACTGACTGCTGGTGCTTCGAGAACGTGATAACCGCCGGTACCAGCGATAACGGGGACACTGCCAGGTACACCACTGGTTACAGTAGGCGCGCTACTCACGGCCCCGGCCACCACTCCTGGAGCACTAGGAGTTCCCTCGGGAGACTCGGCTTCCAGTACACGATAACCCTGTTGCGGAACGCCAGCGGCCGACAGGACGCTTTCCTTCTTCCGCTCGAATTCGAAGACCGGATCCTCGAGGCATCTAAGATTCGTTCCTGCTACCGGTTTTATTGCTGGCTCTGATCTTTCGTTCTTCGCTTCCTCGCCGTTGTCGCCTATGGAACCCTGGAAACATTGACGGTTATCAACCTCACGTGGGAATCGTTGGGCGCGATCCAAATGATCCGGATCAAGATTCGCAAATACCTTGTCGCTTTGCGTTGGGGTAGGTGTGCCCTGAACATTCATAGGCAGAGGACTGTCTCTCTCAGAGTCGAGATCTTTGTGCCCGTTGAGGCCGCTGAAGCTCCCGAGGGAGACGCTCTCGCTCTCCGGTGACTTGTACCCCGAGTACTGGGAATGCTGGGATTTGTGCTGCGCAGCCAATTCGGGTGGTGCCGACTGCGGAGCTGACGGTATCGAGGACGGCGCCCAGGTTTTCGCCTCGCTATGAGGCCGAGTCAGTGGTTCTCCTGTAATCAATCTTAGAATTAGCGCAAATAACATTTGAAGAAAGAAAGTAGAACGAAGCGTCGACTCGCGATCGCGATTACCGACCTTCCCGGACGTTTTGCGTAACGGTGAAGGTCTTTCCCGTGTCTAGGGGTACCGTCCAGTTTACGGGTTCTGGGGAGCGCATGATCATCTGTTCGGGGGACTTTACGCGAGTTGGTTCCGGAGGACTCTTGACCACCGGCTCGTCGTCCAGCCAGGGACTGGCTGCTATAGCCGAGGATCCGCTTGGCATCGGTGCGGCCGTCTGCGCCGGTGGCGTCGACGCTACGCTGGACTCCCCGCCGGTCGCATCTCCGTTGAGCTGTGGCTCGGCCGTCACTGGAAATATCGACGTCTAAGACTTATCCGGAAGTTTAATAGCTTTTCTTTGAAGACAGGAACCTGCACCTGATCATCCTCCTTGACACTCCGTTCCTGAGAATTGGTCAGCTTCGCACTCAAAATTAAAAGAGTTTATGTCAAGTAGGAAGATGAAGCGCAGGTGAGGCGCTCGCGTCTTAAGTTATCAGAAAGTGCGCCAGAATAATGAAATTTCTTTATGTATTGTACATTATACATTTACGGACGTATATAACAGAGTGTACTATTTACATACTGTTCTAACACTGACAATCAGTACACTGAGTACGAAACGGTAGGTATATATGCGATAGGGTTGCATGAGGATAGATAAACGACAGCTATTAATGCTCAATTACACACAACCATATACATACAGATATATTATTATACACTGGTCACTCGACAGAACTTACTCTATACACCAAAAAACACGGAGTTGTAGTAGTACGACGGATATATGCGATGATAGAGCAACGATAGTCAGAGGCACATCGGATTCAAGGAAACCTCCTGGAGGGTGGACAGTTTGGGAACGAGCAAGGCCGAACGGTGAGCAAATAACGAATAATAGCTTGATCCAGCTCTTATACAGAGCCTCCCAGTTCACTGAATATAAGTGCCGTTACTCGCTCACGATTCATGACCAGAATGATCCAGGAACTAAGAGACAATAGGAACGATCAGCAGGAGCTGCAGAAGGGACCGGAAGAAGAAAGCTCAAGCATAAAAGAGAACGCAGGGAGAAGAGGAGGAAGATGGATGGAAAGCAGGAGAAGAATAAAAACGTGAAGAAGAATAAAAAACTTATAACCAATAGACAACGAAGAGTAACATATAGGAAGCGGTGTCGTGGAGCGAGACCAGGAGGAGTCGTCGGGGTGGTTCCCCACGAGTCACAGCAGTCTAGGTGTCAGTCAGGGGGTGTCGACGAAAGCTCGGAGCTGCATGCTACTTACTAGCTTGGACGGCGGTAGCTCGATTCGCGTATCGCGGATCAGAGGATGATTTGGATGGTTGTGGAGTGGCAGCCGCAGCTGCAGCAGCTGGTGGGCCAACTGTTTTGACCTGAGCTTGATTCGGGCCCTGAGTCTGACCTTGGCACGGAGCATGCTTTACGCGCTCCAGTTTGGCTGCAGCGGCAGCAGTGGTGGCTGAGGTAGCTGAGGTAGCTGAGGTAGCTGAGGTCATGGCGGTACTAGTAGTAGTGGTAGTGGCTGAGGTGATGGAGGTAGCTGAGGTAGATGGTAGTGGTAGAAGTGGTTGTCGTGGGTGCTGGTGGTGAGTGACGCTCGAATGAACTGAATGTTTTACCGGGTGTTTTACTGCGCTTACGGATTTGGCATGATGAAGAGGGCGATGGGGAGGAGCAGTGGTTGCGAGGGAGGCTAGAACATATCGTACAAATACAGTAAGCGATCGTCCAATCGTACAAGTACATTTTTCCTCACTCGCTACGCTCTACCGTAAGGATATTTCCTAACTATTATAATAGCAGAGAGATTCCATCTTTTTTCATTGCTCTTTTTCTCCCCCGTTTACAATAGAGGGATATGGCACATGTAGGTACATGACATGACATGGCTCTTCTACGTATCCTGACTTCCGTTTACTCCGTCGTCTTGCTGATTTTTCATCGCGTCCGCGTGTCAGGAAATTCGAACGGCGACGGATCGATCGCGATTGGTAATAATTATCGAACAAGTGCAAGACGACAGTGCACGAGTATCAATGAAAAGTTGAAAACTAAATAGATTCTGAGAATGAATATGAGATTATAATAATCTGATGCACCTCCGTTAATGACAATCGTACTTGTTGCATCGCGACGATCAATCCTGGCCCTAGGATTATAGAGCCACGATATCCTACAGGAAGAACGATACAAAATGGAGCTGTCTCATGGCGCATACACGGAGGCTCTAATAAATGCCAGTTCTTTGGACTCTTTCCGGTGCCAATAGTAGATCCTGGAGGATGATGATTCGAGCCTCAGAACTTTCGAGGATAAATGAGACAACAGCGAGTAACGTTTGCGGGCTGACTTAAATGGAAATCGTTTCTTCTGCCACAGCAGCCACAGGAAACGTAACTCGCTGTAGAGATTCTGATCCACGTAGTGAAACGATGTCGGCAAGGAAGGTCGCTAATAAAGAGGTGTCTCGACCGAGTCGATGAATGAGCGACTGAAGATGGAATGCGGTATGAGGAATGAGAGATGCGAATGACGGACAAACTGAACGTACATTTCCGGTAGGTTTGAGGGGGCCTTCCGGTAGGCTTGTGGAGCGGAGTCGGCCCCGGGCCCGAAGGTGGCGGCGGTAACGGTGGTATAGGCGGCTCGCTCGTCGATAAAGCGGAGCAAGTCGAGGAAGGTTCTCTTATGCTCCATCGGACGCGACCACCCACGGCTGAAACAGCCCCTCCATTCCTAACCTTTCTACTCAATTGAATGGAACATTCAAATATAAGGAAGGCAGTAGCCCCCCCCACCCAAACACCCACCCGACTAACACTAGAGAGAATAGAATAGATCGACGTTGCGTATATTATATTATACATATATGGGCGCCGAGCGAAGGACGTCTCAAGATTCTTTATCCTCCTATCAGCCAGGAATTTCTTGACCTTTCAACTCTGAGTAATGTATTGTTGATGTCAATGGTGCTCTGTCGTTAATATTACTGTTAGTGCTGTGATGCCAATGGTGATACCGACAATAAGGTGTTTCGCAGTCGCATGAGAATCTTTTGATAAGCCCTGACCATCGTATTCTCGTGTACCGAAAGTGTATCGAGCTATGACGTCACTGAGTGTTGCTCAACAATTTAGTACCTACGTCATTCCTATGGAGCCTTTTTATGGTCGTCAATAAAAATGAATGATCCTTGAGCCATTACTATATATGTATATAAAGATATATTTGTATGTATAGCTAGCTATTTGACCACAGGGGGATGGAAGTAAACTCGTATTGTTCGTGTTCAGAGTCATGCCGGAGCATCCGTGTACTCGGATGATAAATTACTGAAGGATCGTCCTGCAGGGGACGAGCTCGTTAAACTGTCGTGGAACCTGCTTGGACGTTAAGTAGAATAGCTCGATGTTAAAGGCTCACTAGAAACTATAGAGACGAGGGATATTAGGCAGAGGCATAGAGACAGTAACAAATATAGACAGGTCCATCATGCATCTCCCTAAACATTGAAAGTTCTCGTGTATCAAGGGATGCTTCACTACAGCCACTATCTATCTGATAAGAGTTGTACGTCCGTTTACCTGTTATCAGATGGTTATCAGTATTCTCTATGGCAATTGGTAATATCATCTCCCATGATAGACAATGGATATCGTGAAGACGGAACTCCGATTTTTCGGATTTTGTTCGTATTACGTATTACGTGTATATGTGTTTTACGTATGTTATGTAATAATAGGTTATTTTTACCAAAGAATTCAAGAGCCGAACGAGCAGAGACAACAGTCCAAATTCCAATGATATACGTAATTAATACTCTAGTCAATTCAGTTTATGCACGAAAATGCAAGAGATTCCTTGTTCATATATGTATTTGTAGAGCAGGGACACGTTTATCGATAAAACTTTAATCGATTTATAATTAATCGACTTTCGCGAAGACTCAATAATAAGCAGAGAGTAATAACGAGATTTCAAGATGGCTACTCACTTGGTCGTGGATGCCTCTCAGGCTCGATGCTCCTATCCCTCGACTCCTTGTCTTTATCCTTATCCTACGATGATAGGCGTAACAGAATATCGAAGATTTAAGAGTTTCCATAAAGAAGTCGAATTGTACCTTAGCGTCCTTGGCGACTGACGGCGCCCGTGGCGGCTGCCGTTTCGGCGACCTGCGTTCTGCGAGACTCGGTCCCAAGCTCTGCGAGCGTCCCGTACGAGGACTGTTCTTCGGACTGGATTTAGTCCTCGGCTGGATCTCCTCGCGAGCTTCCTTAGAATCCTCTCGTCGACGCGGAATCACTGGCTCCAGCTTCTCTCTTGTCGGAGAGGGAAGCAGCGCTCCGTCGCCTGGGGCAACCACAGGGATTACATTATATAACGTTATACTCGTACTTGTGTAATGGTACCTTGGAGGAAAATAAGAAAATGACTGTTAATTAGTATATTTACCGACTCCGGTGGTACGATCCAGATGATGGCGGATCAAGAAATCCTTTCTTGCGCGAGCAATGGCTCTATCATTATCCTGTCGAAGATTGTACCAATATTTATCTTTAATTGAATAATCCTCGATATACTTTTTTCTCACCGCTTTGGCGTCGTCCTGGAGGATTCCGTGTATCGGTCTGGTCTGAACGGAGGAGGGTCGACCTGCCGGTGGAATCGTGGTCGTCGGTGCTGCTGCGGGTGCGACCTTCCTCGTGTTCTCCTTCTCCTTCTCCTCCTTGGTGACAGACCTGCTATTAAGATATAAGAAGTTCAGGATGATTTTCACCACGTTAAAATAAAGCAGACTCGACGGGGGACAAATAAAGGAAAACTACGACAGAGCCCACGTAAAGATACCTGAGCCGATTTCACAGGAACATATAATTCCAAGGTAATTAATTATCAAAGAGACCATTCAAGAGCAACTCCGCTCGAGTGCTCAACAATCGAATTATGCTCCTTCGTAAGGACTGTTCTTTCCCAAAATAAAACGAAAATATCTTTTAATACGAGAAGGCAAATATTCTTGTCCTTCCGATGAGAATGTGCGTTGATTTACTGGCCTGGCAAGGGACAGAGCGTCGAGTGCGTGGTTACTGGAGACACGCTTCCAGATGGACGCTTCGTCTTCAGCCGCCAGTCCGCAGCCCCAGTCGCGATGCTAACGTGGAATGAAAACAAAAAAACACGATACCATCTGTTTGTTATTCGATCAAAGTTTCAGTGACACAAAGATAATCTCGAATAAGAACACCAACGGACAAGCCACGAGACACAGAACATGCAGACTCGAATAAAATCCGATGAAATCCCGGATGACGTCTAGAACATCCGGTTCCGTTACCTAGAACAATTAGGAATCGTTCTTTCCACCATCGACACAAGTGCCGGAGCATCGAATCCTGAGGATTCTCTTTCTCTTGGGAAGAATCGGTCAAAGACAACCAGAGAAGTACGGAGGAAGATAAGAGCAAAATACGAAGAGACGTGGTAGGAGCACGCGATGACATCGACGCAACGTTGAGAAATAAGAATGAAGAAAGAGAAGTGAAAAAATTGATAGAGAATATCGAAGGACTGGAGAACTTGGCGAAGAACGAGAACCAAGAGCAAGGACGTAGACAACCATCGACTCTCCTAAGGACAACGAGTTACCTTGTACTCATCGGCGAGTCGTCTTAGCTCGGCCACTTCGGCCGTAGGAAATGCTTTCTTCTGTGGCTTCGTGGCTCGAGAATCGTCCTTCTCGGCTATCCTTACGGTTTTACTCACTGACCTTTTACCCCTGTAAATAAGGAACCGCCATTGATAGCTTAACAGTTAATTTAGATAAGAGCCGGGACTATCGTAGATTCCTTATTATATTCCCCGCAGTCCGCTCTTCAAGATTTATCAATCTCACGAGAGTTAAGATCCTTTTTGTTTTTTTTTTTCGCATAATAATATGACGAAGAAAATTGACGTATAATTAATATCATCGATGCCTGACCTGAAGGCTACTTTAAGCTCCAAGAGATCCTCCTCGCGTTCATCGGCTTCCAGCACGACGCCGTCGATAGCGTCGGCGCCGCGTCCTCCGACCAACGGCTCCAGCTCCGACGCCTGAACGCCTGCAATAAAAAAGTGCAAATAACTAACCATTCGGTAATTTGTCTGGTAATTTATTTTCGCATAAGATAAGCAGCCCAGAATTACCGTCCCGCTTGTGATCGACGTCGCCGGATCGTTTCTTATGAACCGGCGCCGGCGCCGTTGGACCTATACCCTGCTTCAGGGCGCCCATGCTCAACGATTTTCGAGGAAGTCCCGCCGTGCTGGCAGCACCTCCTGCAGGAGCAACCGGAGCGACGGCTTCTCCGTTGGTGAGCTGAGGACGTCTCGGCCAAGCGAATTGAAGTCGATACTCGGTGCTGATCCGGGAAATCGCTTTGCTTAGTTGACTCGGCGGAAGTGCAGACGTTGCCGTTACTTCCTGTCGACAGTAAAAAGAACCAATAGGCGTCTCCTTCGGAAAGAATTTTTAAGTCTTCTCTGGTAGTCCTCGTAGACCGAACATGCATGGAGCTTACGCGGACTTTGTCAGCAACAACGTTAGAATCGATCCCATCTATTCCGCCTCCGTCGGGAGCGTTTATGAACTCGTGGGTCTTGTAGGCAAGTTCCGGACATTTCTTTCGTCTTGGCAACGGCGGCTCGAGGGTCGGTCCTGCAATACAAAGTGCCCGTTAGACCGGCCGAAGGTCGAGCAGCTCAAGAGGATCGGCGTACGGCGATCCGATCAGCATTTCAGCGAAGCGCCGCGACCTGGATCGATACTCAGTTCCTCTGCTTAGTCTTTCATTATTTTTATTATTAGATAGAAGGAGAAGGACACTGCGCGCTATAGATATATTGCGCGTGCTTTAAGAAACGGACCGATCCAGAATCGTGTCTTCTGCTGTATCCAATTCCCCTCTGGAATCGTATAGTGAGTGTGTCTAATTGTAAAATACATCCAGCGAGCCTTCAATTACTACACACTAATAAAAACTAATGATAACAGCCGAGCGCTCTTAAGGTGGTATCAGTGAAAAACTAAAATTTATGGTAAATCGTGATACGTGAAGCCATACAAAGCAGAAAGAAAGGTAACACTGCAGGTACGAGGATCACGACGATCCGAGGAAAAGGAAGATCCTGCCGAGTGATTAGCGAGAAAGAGGAGCACGGGCCGCAGGATCGAGTCAGATAACCATTTTTTTTTTAACATAATGTATAAAAATCACAAGCTGTGAAATTCTAGGAGACATTACGAATTGAAGGATTGGGTCCTCAAAGTTACGGGATGTCGTAGGTCAAGGGTCGGAGGAAGCTTCTACGAGTCGGCGGCCCAGTCCTCGTTCGCAGCCAAGCAAATTCGATAACTGCGAAAAATATCGATCGGTCGCTCGGTACAAATTGGTGCTGGTTTGGCGTGAATATCGCGATGGACGCACGAGTCGCCATTTTCCCGTAAATTCCCAAGAATCGCGAGACTAACGATTAAAATAACACTTATTAAATATACAGATACAGGGAAGTGTCAATCTTACGATACACGAGCGAATCGGTATTCATCGACGCGAAGGGTCGATCTATTGTCTTTCGTTAGGCCTGAAAAAAAAATCCTTTTATTTATTCTTTACAATTTCTATATTGTAACCTGATTATGTCCGATATAAAAAACGAAGCCAATCAACCCTCCGCGCTGATGCAGAATGCGTGACCCTTGGGTGTATTATCGAGGGTCACGCATCGTTACACTTGAAACCATGTCGCACGGTATCCGCTGTCCAGGCAGGAGTTACGCACCGACGGACACACGAGAACAAGAAATTTCAAAAATTTATCATTCGTACGACGAAGAATTTTTCATTTTCTTCGTTGTGCTATTGAGCATCGCTGTGTCCTAATTTTAATGAATATCTTGACCTTCGTGTGCCTCTCGGTGCATCTTGTGAAGAACGTGAATAGAAATGTGGTGTCTCGCAACCCAACTGGAAACCAATAGGATCGTCAAAAGGTTTTCATTCTAGCTCATGCATCATGCGCCTCGTCCGAGATGCGATCCTCGATCCTCGATCCTCGATCCTCTATGAACAACTTTGAAGAACCGGCTCGCCTAATTTCGCGTCTGCGTATGTATAAATATATTTTGCGCGAATTTCGAACGAGGATCGCATCTCTCGAAGGAAACGCGAGCGCTGTCTACTCCTGGGGGGCTTACTGGGTGGAGGCTGGGGGGTGTCTTCAGGATGATCGAGGTGATCGAGGTGATCGAGGTGATCGAGGTAATTAAGGCTGAGGGTGGGTGGGGGTGAGCGTATTACTGGGAATGGTGACTCCGAAACGAATAACGGAATGTATACATATATATATATATGTATACACGAGATAAAGAGCAGGCATTCGGAAAATCGGAATCGTAAAATCTCCTGCGACAGGTAAACGCATTACAAACCATCTTAGGGCCGACCGCACGTTCTTACCTTCGCTGTTCTCATCCTCGGTTGACTTGGCCGATTGTAGCTTCGCATTCGTTTGTTTCGCTGCAATCAAAATTGGCAGCTGGCACGTTTCTCTAGGGTTCTACTCTAAGCTAAGCCGTCGAAATCGTTCCCGGGAGGAACCGCAGCATCGCGACGTCCCGACAACGAGCGCCCACAGAAATTTTCGACTTTACGGCATCCCGACCGGCCAACGCGACACTTTCATTCGCTCGTTTGAACTTCCGTTGGCGCCCGCCGATTACTAACGCGATTCGGAGATTGCGCAATCCTAATGACGATCAATGATCGACACAGCTTCTGATATTTTTCTTTTTTTTTCCTTTGACCATACCAAACACCAATCGCATATGTACACAGAGTGGATTCTTAAGGGCAGCTGGACGAAAAGTGTACAGGGCTATTCAACCGAAACGTAACGGATAGATTTGACAGCTGTCAAACGAGCGATACGTTTCGGCCGACTGGCTCTGCTTACGAATTTGAAAATTTACAGAAGAACGTAACATTCAATTGACTCAATGATAAATTAAAAATAAGGATTTACTGTGTATCGATCGAAATCGTTCCCATTCGGTAGACCCGCACTTATTAATTTATCATCCCTTAGCCTCATTCTTATTTGACGAGCGTTTCTCTCTAGTTAGATATAATAATTGCACAACGTGCCGACGGAGGAACTTTAGATCCTCTCGACGCGAGAGAATCCTCGCAGCAGTCGAGACAGTCGAACGGTACCTGGTTCACATAATAGATATATAAAAGATGTATTACCGAGTCAAGGCATTTATAATGCATCTACGTAAGCGTAGACGATTACACAAAATACAACACCGACACTGAAATTAATTAATCACGAGTATAAGTGATAACGTGAAGTGCGATAAACGGTGATGATGTAGAAGTAGCACGAAAACGACTAATTGCAATTTCAGTATAATCTTATGTAGTATAAACGAGCTAGAAAACGTAAAATAGGAACTCGCAGGTTGCAACGATAAATCGGTACCAGAACCAAAGGATCAACGCGCTAATCGTCGTCCCATTGGAATTCGTTATACGCGTCGTGTCAAAGCTGTTGATTCAGTATACATCCAGTATATTATAGATATATTGAAAGGCGTTACCGATTCATAATTGTCATTGACGCTCATCTTACGGGAATAAAGAAATTCTAATTAATCTATATATATAATGTAAAATATAATGACGAATATATCAATTAATGAGGAACATTAATGTCAAACTTACTGGACGTCGTTGGCGGTTGCGGCGCCCGACGTACCACCGTGTGTTCCTGGTGCGGCCCTGTGTATTCGTGCCATGTATAGGTGCTCCTGTACTCTGAATGGAGCTGCTGAAACAGGCCAGACACTTTCCTTTAGTCTCTTGTTCTCGTTCTATCGTAGAGAGAGACTGAGAGAGAGAGAGAGAGAGAGAGAGAGAGAGAGAAAACATGATTGAGAATTTCTCCACGTCGATCTCTCTCTCTCTCTCTCTCTCTGTTCTTCATTCTCCTCATTGGGCCGAGATAAAAGGACACCGCATTACATTACAAAAGTGAATGACGCATTGTTTCGTGCCAGCCTAACTGAAAGCACTCTCGGAGTCTTCAGCAGGGCAGCTTTTTGCGTTCGTGACAGGGAGCCATCACGAAAACTCTTAGTAAAATGATCTGCGTGGATTGCAATAAAAGTATGAGAAAGCGAGGGGGGGGGGGGAGATACATATGTGGGTGATGAAATGAAAAGAAAAGGTAATGGAGAGCACTTTTCCATGACTGCGCGTGGTTGACGATTTTTCGTGCTGAAAGGGCTAAGAGGGGGAAAGAGGGACTGAGAATAATTTTTTAAAAAACTCAACCTCCTAGAGCTTGTCGTACCAATTAAAATATGCTACAAGGTTTCGATAGATAGACAGCCAGGTCGATGCTTGGGGCTTCCATAATCCATTTGCAAAAGCTCCAAGCTCTTATGACTCTTGTCTCTTCCCGGAGGGTCATTATTTTCAATCGATCCTAGATTATTCGCCAATTTCTTTATTAGCAATTACCTCAAAGTATCTTCGGATCCACGTTAAAGCATTAAGCAAAGTTTTACTCCGACGGCCGATTATTAGACCTTGACTGATCACTCTCGGTCGAATCAAATCCTACCAATCCGACTAAAAGTACAAACTTCGGTCTTGCCAATATTATAACTAATAAAACGAAACGAAGCAATCCGCCACCTTTTCTCTTGCGAAACACAATAAAATCTTCTCCGGGCAATTTCTCTAGCTGCCTGTAATGGCTCGAGACAATTTTTCATTTTTCTTTTTCGACCGAATCTTCGGTCGGAGCTTTTGGACTCGAAATACTCGAGCGGGACGACGACGCGAGGCGCAACCAGGAGGCCTGGCCAGCCGGCAGGCTCGATATCGGTCAGAGTGAAAACCTAGAAATATCACCTGGACGGTGTAAGTCTACCGGAGACCGACTTGTTCCCAGCCTGAACATGCGAGAAAACGAGCAACCAGACTATTGCCGTAATATTATCTTGAAAGGGAGATAAAGTTGAGCGATAAGAATTATATAGGATGGGAGAAAAGGGTCCAGCGATCCTTTTTCATCTCCCCTGTACAAGCTCCCTCCGACGACCCTCTGTGGATTACAGATGCATAGAAATTCAGCCGGTTATCGTGCGTGGTGGGAGAAAAGTAATCCCGAGCTACATGTGTGCGCAACTGGGCACACGTGTCTAAGGAATCAGAACGAGGGTCAGTCGCGCCGACCGGCTGACTGTTTTCGTCCGGTCGCTGGTCGATTCCTCGGTTGGCCGATTCTTCGCAGGAAAGTTAGACGTGGGTCGCTCGAGCGAATATCGATTTATCCTCTTAATATATTAAAGGCGACCTCGTGGTTCTCGAGTAACCTTTGCCGGGTGCACCGCACCCAACTGCCCTAACGATTCCGACTATTCGAACTAATGGCTCCGATTATCGAAGACTCTGTATGTACCTTCGATTATGCATCTAGCTTCCCCTTCGATCTTACGTAGCGACGTACCTTTAAAGGTTTACGTATAATATTCTCCAACTATAATTATTGCATTAATAGTATATTAATCAAGGGAAATCTACTGTAAGATCTTCCGTCGTTAAGCCTCAAATATTTCCCTGAAGACGTTTTAATCTCCATTGGCTAATCTTGCGGAAAATTAGAGAGTCCCCTGTCGCTACTAATCAACCGTGAAAGGCAGTTACGTATAGCAATTAGACACGCGTGACAAGAGACTTAAACGGCGGCTGGATCTGCATCTGTTATTCTCCGAATTGTCAATTTATCGACTCGAGTGTGCTGTAAATACAGCCGTTTCTTAGTTTCTTAGTTTCTTAGTTTCTTAGTGTGCCGAATAAACGTTGTCGTTGCCCTTGTGCCATCGCGGTAGGTACTCGCGTACCGGCTGATTTAACGAAAGACGAGTGAGAGAGAGAGAGAGAGAGAGATGGTAAGAAAGAGGAGGATAATACGTGCAGGAAATTACCTAGGAGGCTGACTTCAGGAGCCCTAATGGCGCAGCCAGTGGCGTCGAGCGTTAAGCGATCCCTGGCAACATTTCTTAAAGCGACCTGCGCGTCAAAGAGAAACTAAAGGAAAGAATGCAGGAAGAAGAGGAAGAAGAAGAAGAAGAAGAGAGTCGACCGTTCGAAGTGGCAGCTTTAATTTCATTAAACTCACCGGAGGAGAAATGCAGGAGACAAAAAGTTAAATGAATGAACTGACGGGACACGTGCACGAATGAATCGAACGATCCAGAACTCCGTTATCCATTGGCGGTGCGACCTACTCGAGTGAACTGCTCTTGCGACAGGCAGCTGCTCTTCCTCCTGGAGTCCTTGCGTCTTGCAGGTCGCACGCGCATCGCTTACCTCCCGGGGGCCTCCCAGGGATTTTACTCTTTAGGGCAGTAAGTCCTCGGGGGCCGATGCCAAAGTGCAGAGGAATAGTCCGATTACAATTTCTGATAATCGCTGCGTTCGAGTCATTGGGCAGTCGCTACTACAGCGATTGATAAAGGTCGGGACGAGGTAGAGCGAGGTTAAGCGAGTGAGGTCAGCCAAGGTGAAGTAAGGCGAAGTAAGGCGAAGTAAGGCGATGAGGCTGGGTGAGGCTAAGCGAGGCCAAAAAAAGAATAAAGCAAACTATTAAACCTGTTGGCAGCGCTCGCGTCGCATAGCCACTGCAGCGAACCGCAGCGCTCCTCCTGCTCGAACGTCGACCCGATCGAAACCTGCCTTAGTCTACGACACTTCACCGAATTATCCGTATTTACGTATCGAGGCCGATTCCAGTGGATCCTGGGACAGGCGGCGCTCAGGGAATCCCGGCGGATTCCTAGCTGGAGAATAAAGAGCACGAGGAACCGAGCTGCGCTGCGTCGCGCTAACGACTGAAACGGCGCAGACGGACAGTCGGACAGAGAGAACGAGACCTGGTGGTAGCGGTGACGGCCGTGACGGCCGTGACGGCCGTGACGGGTGTGACGGGTGTGGCGGGTGTGACGAGTGACGGGAGTCAAACCCAAGAGAGCCAATGAACCAGGCAGCCAACCGAAACGCGACGAAATTCGCGGCCATTCTCTTCCACCTCGTGTTGATTATCCTTTCCCGTAGTAGCGTGCGGGACTCTTCTCTTTTCCTCTTTTTTCGTCAAAGGACCGGAGGGGATAGGGTGGCGTCCGACATTTTCAAGAAAAGCTTTCGTTTCTCTGCAAAAACGAAGAGGGAGAAAAAAAAGTCTCATATATATGTAGAGTAGCACAGCGGGACCTCGCACGCAGCTCACGAATCTTCTAAAGTTTGACAAGTCGAGTTGAGTCGACGCTACAATGTAGTGAGTTACGTAATGAGTCTCCTTTGGGATCTCTCTTATTTGGCACGATGACGTCATAACCGGCACTCATTGACTTTTAGCCCTGGACTCTCGTACGGTTGTGCCCTCTTGTCTACATTATCACTGGTACGCTAAGCCACGTAGCTACCTCGCTACGTAGATTTGCGTGTAGTTGGATGCGATGGCGAATTGTAAACGGGACTTGCGAGTAGTCGGAGTCAACGTACCGGGGAAATAAATTGCTATAGAGTGCCGCATTGCCTCTCTCGTTACCCCTCCCACCCACCCATCCACCCATCCTCCCATAATTCTCCTATAGGTGTGCCTGCTGGCAGCAAGTGCGACAAGGATGCCGAAATTCCCGAGTATGGCCATCCTGCCCGTCTTCCCGTCCTTCCCAGCCGCGCAGTTCGCCTGGCGGAGGCGGCAGCGCGCGGGGGGAGCAAGAAGAAATACATTAAGGGGAACGAGGGCCGCGCGCTATGCGGCACCAACCTGGCAACGCGAACACGCCAATTTCGTTGGCATAATTTTCCATTGATTGGCGGCGCCACTGCGAAAGCTCTTGCTTCTTTTTTCAAGTCGACTGAAAATTCTGCATTTCTACTTGGTGCATCCACACTGAATTCTTACTGCGACGAAATTCCAGAGGTCAGGTAGAACTCGAGATATCTTTGAGCACGGAAAACGTGGGCACGAAATGCCGGCCGGCCGGCCGGCGCAGCGGCGGCCTCTTCTGTAGTTCGGAGTTCCCGGCCGGCCGGCTTTAGCCGTATCCGCTGCAGAACGGCTAATGTCTATTGTCCAATTGAAAAGGAACTGCTAGCAAAAGGCATTTATCACTATTCTGACTCATCGCATCCACGTCGACGCTGGGCGTCTGTGCGTCTAGCGTGAAGACCGAAATGTGTGTATTTTGGATGGATGACGTAATTCGGCGAGGAAAATTGCGAAGGATCTGAATAAACGTAATCCATGCTCGGTTCCTGCTAACTCTAGAGACTCGACGAGGTGGGCGAGATTGACGGCGCTTCTGCACCGAGGAAGGTGGGTCGAAGGAAAAGCAGTTTCGTTTGTCGCAGTCAGTGACGCAACGACACGTATGAGGCGTCGGGCGCCTGAAAGTACGTTGAAAAAAAAGCATGGATCAAAGTACGACGTGGTTATAGAACAACGAACCTTCAAAGGTTGGCAATAAAGAAAAGACGTTGTAGGAGACTGCAAAGTTACGATCACTTTTCTACAAGGAACAGACGTTCCCACGGGGGTTCCCCGTGGACGACTCGGCACCCCCGTGGAATCCCGACATACACCGCACCCATGCGAGGCACGAGGGACGGCCGATACGGGCGATACGGGCGACAGGGGTGCTGGATACGCGTGCAGGGAACGCAAGGAACGCAAGGAACGCAAGGAACGCAGGGAACGCAGAGAACCCCTGCACGCACAGACGCGCCCTTTGTAAATTCTAGTAGAAAAAATGGATCCTTTCCTACCTGGAAAAGCCGCAGCTCCGGTGAATCTTAGTCACGTAAGATCGCGTAATTATAAGGCACAGGTAAAGAATAGCCTCGTGGCAGGAGCAGGATGCGAAGGTGGAACACCGGTCACAGGAACACAGGAACACAGGAACACAGGAACACAGGAACACATGAACACAGGAACACAGGAACACAGGATCTCACCTTGTCTATCGGCATTGAAGGGCACGCACGACACAGGTTCCAGAATGAACCAATCATGAGGCCGCGGTTGTGGGGCAGTGGAACAGTGAGACAGCTGAGGGAGCGACGTTAATGACGGACGGACGCTGACGCAAAGTCAGGCCAGGCCGTCTCGAAGGATTCTTCGTCGTCGACGTCGTCGTCGCCGCCGTCGTCGTCGTCGTCGTCGTCAAGGCGGTGACAGTCTGAACGTGTCTCTTTCACCCTCTTGCTCCTTTCCTCTCGGGTTCTCGATAAATGCGCTAGAGCGCGCGCGCGCGCGCTTTTTCCTTCTCTCTAGACCTTCCCCTACTTCTGTCTCTTTTTCTTCTTTATTCGAACTCTTGCACTTTCTTTGTCTCTCCTTCTCCTTTCTTCTCCTTTCTTCTATTTGCTCGAGCGATTAGCGTTCGACTCCTAAACGCCTTCCTTTGCTACTTTGCACTGGCCCGAAGAATGTAAAGTCGATCGACGTGCGGTAGGACGGAAAACCGGAAAAGGAAATTGCCGGATACGAGGAGAATCAGTGAAG
This sequence comes from Calameuta pallipes, assembly GCA_030142375.1. Lineage (NCBI taxonomy): Eukaryota > Metazoa > Arthropoda > Insecta > Hymenoptera > Cephidae > Calameuta > Calameuta pallipes. The sequence continues at coordinate 276,734 of JARQSW010000531.1, forward strand.
AAGGGAAAATGGAGATGCTGCTGAAGGAACGGAGCCTGGGTGAAAAAGTCTGGAGGAAGAAGACGGCGACGTGGACGCTGAGAGTGACGGTGGCGGCAACGACGAGGAGGCCCGCTCAGGGGCAGCTACCACTTCATCTCCTGGCGAAGGATCTTGCGAATCCCGTAAGGCGCAACGCGGCCAGAGTTTCCGGCTTTTTATCTGGTTCGGTTAGACTGTCAGGGACGTGTCTTGAAAATTTGGCAGTGAATAAGAAATAAGGAGCGAAGGAGGACGAGAAAGAGAGAAAGAAAGAAAGAAAGAAAGTAAGAGAAAAAGAGAGAGAGAGAGAGTGAGAGAGAGAGTAAAGAGAGTGTAAAAGCAAGGATCAACCAGCACTCTGGACTGAGAGCAACGGAAGCACCGGAAGCACCGGAAGCACGTTTCACACCGTTTAATTGGCCGAGAACTCGGAATTTTGGGTTCTTATTTTATATCCTCATTCGGGCGAATCCGGTGCGTGAACGTTGACGTTAACGCGGGGACGTAGACGAAGACCTGGACGTGAACGTGGACGTGCTAAAGATGCGAGCGCAACGAGAACGTATCGTGGGAGGCACTGTCTTGTGCCGATCGGACGTCGCGACGGCAGAGAACGGGTAGAGGGGCGTCCGTCGAAGGGCGCAGGCGCCGCGACGCCGGTCGATACTCCGCAACGTAGCTCCTCACTAGCGTCGTGGTCGTCATCGTCCTAGTCGTTGTCGGCGTCGTCGGCGTCGTCGTCGGCGTCGTCGTCGCTGCCACCACCATCGAAATCAACGCCAGTACCATCAACTACGTTTCTCCTTCGCACATGGCTGGCGCCGAGAAGTCGAGTCTTTAGAGCCAGCGTCGCGACGCGGATGACCTTCCGCCGCAGACCGAAATCATCCCCGTACCTGTATCTTACTTACGTTTTATACCTTGAGGCTAATTATCCCTACCCTGAACAATTAATCTTCTTGTATGACGTAAGCTTTAATTTTAACACAAGACTTTTTCCCCAAGAACATTACCCGTTTTGTTTGAAAGGCTCCAATATGGGAACCCGGAAGTCTTTTATCGGGTAGTTAATTTAATCATTTCCCAGGCAGTCAAACGCGCTTTGCCTAAATCCAGGAAAACGTTCTTTCACGACGCGTTAGAGAGACCAGGATATTCGAGCCGCACGGGGGTTCGCGCTGGCGGCTGCCGCTTATGGCTGTATAATGGAACCCGAACCGGATACAAAATCCTCCATATTTATGACATAGCGCGAAAGTAGAGGCACAGTATGCGGGTTGCGAAAGCGGAGCTAAGGCTTGGAGTCTATAGAGAGGTGGAGGGGTGGAGGAGGTGGAGGGGGTGGTCAGGAGGCGGTAGGAGATACATGTATACGAGAAGGAATAAGAGGGTAGTTGAACCCTCGGAGGCACAACAGGACCGGCAGGTTATTCAATGCGGCTTCTCCGTCCGACGGGAAATATACGTTGCGGGAAAATCGAAAAGCCAAATCAAATTAGGCCTCTAACCCTGATGAAATTCAGGAAGCGATGGACCGCGCGTCATCGTGTAATCCCAAGACCTAACGAACCGTCGGCTCTAATCACAATTCGTTTTTTTTTCTCATTTGCATCTATTACAATATTGGTTATACGGTTCTTTGAAAAAAAAAGAAAAAAAGGCATTCCGCGCGGCTAGTCGGCTCCGCGCAACTGGGTCAATTAAAATGTCCAGCCGCGACTATTCGAGCGAGCGCTTAGGTACAACGCACAGCTGATCCGACGTTAATTGCTAGAAATTATTTTAATTACAAGGAGCAAGACGCCTACGTGATTCTTCATCGCGGGATACGATATTCGCACATTTAAAGAGAACCAGAATATTAGGAGCGACTTCCTGCTCGAGGCGCTTCCATCGTTTCCTACATTTTTTCCCGAGCTTGTAAAGTCGCATATAATTCCGCGTATATTTCGCAGATAATATCGCGGTTACGAGGACACGACTCTCTGGCTCGTAACTGTCTCGCAAATAAGATATAAGGTGACAGTTGTTCATAGTTCTCGAACAATGTATCATGTAGAACCCATCGAGGCACATTTCTGCAGCACGTAGCGTGGCGACTGGATGCGCTGAACTTCCGTTTCCGGGATCGAACCGCCGGCGATTCTCCTTTCGATGCACAACAGCTGCTCCAATCGTGCGCGCGATGCATTCTCTACGATCTATCACAAATACTCTTCAGGTTGAAAAACATCGTGAAAGCATTTACGGGGAAAGTACTGGACCGAGCCGTATAAATTTACGGGCATCCTGGGACTCGTGATGGGTCAAGCGCTTAGGACGAACCACTCCCATCGTCGGGACAAAGATGTACCTGCTGGAATCAACTTATTCTTAATAAAAGGAGTGCTAAATCCTCCGAGATCCACTGAGGTATTTCGCTTGTGTCCTGCTCGAAGGATTCGCATTGGCGGAGGCGCAGCTTGCGAGGAATTGCAACATTTTGTAGCGAGAGAGGACGTGTGTGGAATTTCGCGGATCGAAGCGTCGTGCCGAGGAAATAAAATTGGAAGAGAGCCAGGAGAAAGGAAGGAGAGGAAGGAGAGAATGGAGAGAGGAGAGGAGAGAATTAAGAGAATGGAGTCTGCTACTCGACGAGGCTCGGTCGGCCGATCCTGTTTATCTTTCTTTGTTTGAGAAGCTACCGGAGGGTAAGCGACGCAGCACAATGCCCATTGATGCCCTCGAAGGAGATTTCGAAATACCGATCGTCGGTAAATAGAAACTTATATGTTTATATGCCTAAAAAATTGCTCCTTAAATGCTCAATACGTTTCCGTTTTAGGCATTATGAACATATTAATTTTAAATTTCCCGCGCTAACTTCCCGACGGTCTCGATGCGAACAGCCTTTCGGCACGCAGCTCTGCGATATCGACTGTCATGAAATTGGAGAAGAGTATCCTTCGATAAAAGTTCCTCACTGGAGATCCTTTTTTTTTACGTTTTCTCTTTCTCGTTCAGGATCAACCGGAAACACGAGGATGAGATGCTCGAGGATGCTCCTCGAGGACGGAATTATTCGACGGAACGGCAGACCGAATAGCAGGTACTTTAATTCATATGGTAATGCAGCAGGTAGCAGCTATCGTGAACCACTCATGCTGCATGTGGTAAGCGTGCTCGACTACGGTAGACTTATATCTTCATTCCTAAAGTAAAAGAATAGGGGGCGCTCGTTATGCAAGAACTTCGAGCAAGAACGAAGAATAAGAATTTCTAGTTCGCGCAAACCGTGCCAATTCGTCCCTGAAATTTGTGCAGCTTCTACAAACCATAATGAAAAGAGTTTTGAGAGGGCGTGAGAAGTGGAATTGGTGTCGTCCTTTGTTTCCGCCGAATCAGCAGCAACCTCTTTTTTTTTTCTTGGCATTCTTAGAAATCAATAGCACGGATGAGCGAGAAATAATAAAGATAATGGTAAGAAGAGTTGCGACAGACGAGAATTGCACGATGCTCCTCGTTAAGGAGAAAAAAAGAAGAAAGCAAAACCATTTTGAAGTATATGGACCGAGGTCGAGCAAGATCTTATTGCGGAGCCTCATTATTATACAGGGCTGTTCAACTCGAAGGTACAAGTCTTGTTCGAGACGTATCGATGGTACATACGTTCGAATTGAAACGTTCTGTACACTCAGGAGCCTTAGCATTTTCAGATACAAAAATATAATACTATACATTATCTATATTAATATGTCCCTAGAATATTACGTAGCGTATGGAATCTTATATGGTATAGGATATGACTTTAATAATTGTAAGAGTACCTTACCAAGAGGATTACTACTCACTCGGTTACTCTCTATGGACTATGCTGGACTATGCTGGACTATGCTGGACTATGCTGGACTATGCTGGACTATGCCATTCCAATTATCGTGCTGTGCGCAATATCGGAGGATCTAATCATTCCCTCGTATCTATAGGAAGGAAATGATATATATGTATACCGGCGATTAAACCGATCCCAATATACCTACCATCGTTCAAGAGGATTAATCGGTAGCAAGAGAACGCACGTTATGCGCAAATATTAAGACCGATTAAAAATGCACTTGGTGCACTCGGGTAGATTTCAAACCGGTTCATCGGGAAGAATATCGAATGATCGGAGCATATTTATATATGTATAAATGAATTTTTACGTGCGATAAGTATGCATATAATTATAGTATGTATATCTACCGTGTGTGTAAAAGGATAAGGGGTTTTAACAAGTGCAGGAAATGTTGCAAAAATAAACATCCAAACCGTGTCTTTCTCAAATATTCTCTTTATATCGAAGGTGCATAATAACACAAGACAGTTTGTATCTTATAAGTACAGCTTTGAGATAATATGTCGACATGTGTTAAGCTACTTGTATGTACATCTGCTATTTATAATCGAACGGACGAAAATTGAGCAACGACAGAAGAATCGGATTATTTGTCGGGTCCATAGACACTCGCAACACGAATCGATTGACCCCGAAAGAGGTTAACAGACCTGCTAACGCAATAAGTTCAAGTAAGAATCGTGCTGAAAGATCGAGTTAAAAACAGAAAGTTCAGGAGTGTTTATCATCCTTTATCATCCTTTATCATCCGATTGATCATCCTCAGAGATTTATTTTCATCCGCGCTACTTAATAAATTGATATTTAGAAAGAAGCCTAGTCTCAGAGAACTTTTTGAGAGTCGTTCACTTACCAGATATTGCCTGCAATGTTTTTTATGTTTAACGCAGCAACGTTTCTTCTTCTTGGACGAAGCAGCCGGGAAACCGTTTCCAGGTTTCTCCTTGTGCGACGTCACCAGGTTGATTTTGTTCGCGGGCATCCTTGTCTACGTCCTCGTGAGGATGATGATCCTGTTTAAGGAGATGCACCTTGCGCCCTGACGATGAGAGGGATGCTGCTGCTGGATGCTGCGAGGTAACGTTAAGCCACACTTTTACCCGGCCCGATGCGTCGCGGCGCTTCAGTCGACAGGGCGTCTCTGTCACTCGCGCCTCCGTCAACGGCCAATCATTTACCGGGGTCTACTGCGCCGGAACCAGGGCTGTCCACTATACACTGCCGACCCGAACCCACGATATTGCATCTGATTGCATCTGATTGCATCCGCGTTGGTTATAAGCGACTGTACGCGACTTATACCAGGGTGCGCGTACTTTGTTGCAACAGACCGAATCCTGTGCACACATAGAAAAAATTGAAAACTTCTGCTGCCTTCAGTCAATCCAGTAATAATCAATCAAGCACTATTAAGAACGATCATTCTTGATTATTAACCCGTTTATAGAATTTTTTGAAGAACGAAGCGAACGACGTATCGAAATTTTTTAAACTGTTACAACAATGATGCTCGGCTGCTTTAAAAATGAATAAATCAAGCGAATAAAACTGTTACAGACAATCCAGGTATCGAAGGAAGACAATTTTGGAATCAATAAGTCCATGGCGCCTGCATTATGATCCACATTCTATTTCGCGAGTAAAAACTCGAGTCGATATCGATTGGTTAGAATTTGAAGTTATCTAGTGATTCCGTACCGATCACGAGTAAGATTCGTATCGGGCGAGACGCGAGATGGCAGCAGCGGTTCGGATTTCCGAAGGAAGGACAGAAAGCTAAAGAAGGAGAATACGATAGGAAAAGCATCAATCGGAGAAGGAAAGAGAAGGACGTCCAGTCGAAATACGTTGAGCCGTGTCTCCGCGCTCGAGTGCGCCCGTTCTGCTCGCTCGGGACTCCTCGGGACGCTCGAGAACGAACATAGACACGGGAGAGCAAGCTGAGCATCGTCCGCTTCCTCAAAATCCACTCCAGCTTATCAATCACGAACCAAACTCCCTCGACGATTCGCTTTCTCCTGAAATTTACGTGGAGTCGCGCTCGGTGGGCTGCAGTGCGGTGGGATTCGGTGGGATTCGGTGGGATTCAGTGCGGTCAGCCGATATACGTTCAGTGCCCCATTACAATGGTCTGATCGTGGTTCATCATGACCGTGGACTTTGCCGATTATTTTTGGGTGAGTCTTAAGCGCGCCTTGTCCTGCGGATGTCACTTCCATTCGCTTCAGCTGTTAGGTTAGGAATAAGGTGTGTTCGACCTCTTCCTTCTCCTTCTATCGCTTTATGTAGCTGCTGCCTCTACCTTCTGCATCCTGCGTCTTTCTCTCCTGTCACTCTAATGGATCTTCTTATCTTTACTTCTCTTTCTCCACCTTTCTCTCCTGTCTTTCCGTTTCTTCCTTGGGAATTCCTTTCCTTGACGCGGTTCCCCGCCCTTCTACGCATTTTACACCAGGCTCCTTATACTTTTGTACTTCACTACCGATATTCACCAACTATTCTCTCCTCGATTACGGCTGTGTTTCATAAGGATTCCTCTGTTCCGTCTAATAAAAAAAAAAAAACAAAAAGACGTCAAACAACTTCTGTCAGTTGCATCCTTTCGCGCCTTCCCATTGTCTCTCGTTCTCTGTCTTCTTCTATACTATAGATATATTCTGATAGCTGTATACAATATCGTACAAGATACATTCTGTGAGCAGGAATTACGTGAAGCTATGCGACAGCCTATTTACAGAGTGGAGAATTATTTTACTCCGTGGCGTAAGGATGTGACCATGATTTACTTCAATAAATGTCTGTAACGCGAGCCAGACGTAGCTTCGAGTGATTCTGTAAGGAATCATTTGTCTTCTTTATTCAATTCTCTTTGCATTTTGACGAGACGTGACGTATGTCCGTATCAAGCAATTTCAATCGTTCAATTAGCGGAAATTACCCGATACAAGAGAAGCTCCTTCACACTTTACCACGAGACAAGCGTTTAATGTTACCGTCTGTCGAACAAAATAGATTTCGTTTTTTATTTAAATAAAATTCTCAAAAACTCTAAAACACATAAGTTCACTTTGGAGCTACATAATGTGATTTGTATTTCCCTACAGACTCTGGGATGACTCAGATAAGATACACTACTTCCTTTTTTCCCTTCCTCTAATCTCTACCGAACAGAGAATTATACAAAATAATGCTACAGCCTGCCCAATGGGCTGGGCTAAATATGAGTCAAAATAATGAATATTTAACTTGAACAGCATCGAAGGCACCTTTACGTATGATTTCGAGAATTTCCAGAGAATACGAAGGAATACATGATAAGGGATTGATGGACGGAATAATATGTAACGATTGGCCTATTGTCATGGCGTCACAGAGAATAACTGAGCGTGTGGGCTCAGTCAGCAGAGTCTGATCAGGGTCAAAGTGTTAAATGGCTAAGTGGTCTTAAGTGTAGTTGCAGCATTCTTCGTCTCGACGCGATATTCGAATTATTTATAATTTGCAACAGTCTCGAGCGCACCCAAAGACATTCAGGATTAAAGAACGATTCGCAGAAATGTCTGGGTTCGAAGTAACAGCCAAGGAATTTCAACTACGAGATTCCCCAGGAAGCCATTTTGGTATCTAATTATATTTTTCTCTTATCTGATTCCAGGGTGAAAAGAATAATGGGTTCGATGTGTTGTATCATAACATGAAGCATGGTGTCGTCGCCAGCAAAGAGTTGGCCGAGTTCCTGCGCGAGCGATCGGCCATCGAAGAGAACAACTACAAGTTGCTGAGCAAAGTAGCGAAACAAGCGAGCAACAGCAGCAGCTCCCAAGGGACCTTCGCACCTGTCTGGGCTGCACTGAGAGGAGCCGCTGAGAAATTAGCCGGTTTGCATCTCCAGATGGCCCAAAGAGTCTCCGATCTCATAAAGGACGTCTCCAAGTATGCGGATGAGCTACATAAGAAGCACAAGGCTGTACGTGTACCGGTTGGCGCCTCCCAATGGCCCCTTGGCTTCCTATTATTATTATTATTATTATTATTATTATTAATAAGGGTTCGCATACGGTGCTGGCTAATCCAGGTATTGTTTGTACTTTGATTCTCTCTACTACGAGCTCGTACGGCGCGTATCGTGCGCACGTTTTCTTATCAGTCAACGCCCATAGTAAAGTCACTGGGTTTGAGCCAGACTGTAAGGCTCGTTGGACATGAAGGATGCGCGCTCTTTGTCGAGGTTTTGATAGTATGCAAACGTCAAATCCCTCAACGTCGTGTTTGTTTTATCAAAAAGCGATGATTCATAGAGTAGGATACGGATGGGATACAATTAATATTTTGTTCGATTTGACTTGTCCAAATTGTTGCTCACGATATAGTTTACCTTGCTGTGTCACCTGCGAATTGATGGGGGATCTCGTGCTTCCCATGAGTTACGTAGTGTAATTAAGTTCAGAAGCGACTCGTGATGAATCGTAGACGATACGTTAAGCTTCATTTTCAAAGAGAAAAATCTGCTTTGAAACAGGTGAAGGAGGAGGAATCCTCGACTCTCGAGGTCGTGCAGAGCATACAGGGCATCACTATCACTCTGCAAAAGGCGAAGGATACGTGTCTGCAAAGAGGACTTGAATTCGAAAAGCTGAAGAAAGACAACGCCAGTCAGAGGGAATTGGAAAAGGCAGAAGTCAAATTCAAGAAAGCTCAGGATGATTACAAGGCTCTGGTGGACAAGTACACAGCCGTTCGTAATGATTTCGTATCGAAAATGACGCAGGCCTGCAAGGTATCACGCGTGATAACGCGATACGATAATCTATAGAAGATTTAAAGTAATCTGACATTATTAACACGTGTTCTCTCGTTATCAAGCGGTTCCAAGATGTCGAGGAAGCGCATTTGAAGCACATGAAAGAATTCCTTAACACCTATGCGGATGTTCTTCAAGCGAATCACGAGCAGGTTGGTCAGGTTCATATCGACTTCAAGCGGCAGTGTTTGGACATGACCGTCGACAAATTATTAGAACAATTTGTCCAGAGTAAATACACGGGTTTCGAGAAGCCAGGTATCAAGGATCCTTTATTCACGTTGCGCATCAATTCTTAGGCGAATGTAACTTCTTAATCTGATCTTCCTGCTGCGTTAATCGACAGGTGTAATCGAGTACGAGGAAGTGATGGCCAACTTGGCGGAAATAACTGGTCAAAATCAGTCGGAAGGAAGCACCGAGGCTGTCAAGGAGACGTCCAAAGGAGCCAACGGGGAGACAGGTGTCGCTGGTAACATACAAAATTCAAAGAAAGATCAGGGTTTCAAGGGGGCGGGTATCTCATTGACCGGGGATGGGGTCAAGGGTCATGGGAAGGAGAAAGAGAAACAGAAGGATAAGGAAAAGGAAGACGCGGCGCCAACCACCAAGGCTTCTCGCCGCACCACCTCGCTACTCAACCTGTTCATGTCCAACTCCCAGGGTAGGTTTCATTCGAAAAAGAACGGTTATCAAAGAGCGTACACGTATATCTACTCTATAATCGTGATGGATCGTGCCTGCCTTGATATCGCGCGTTCGCTCTCATTCCTCTTGGATCGAAATGATCCATCGATCCGTAGACAAAAACCTGCACAAAAGCTCCCGTAGAGAGAAGTATGGCTGCTGTCGTTATTTTAGAATTATAAATTATCTCGAGTCCCTAAATCTTCTTGTACCTTTTGCTAGCAAATTAGTAGCCGTCGGAAGGTTCTTTGGGAAGGAGGTCTCCTCGTGTGGAGTTTCCCTCGGAAATATAACTAGTCTCTACGTAACGTCGTGTATTAGATATATGTGATAAATTAACGAGGACTAATTATCCGAGGCAGGCCCATCCTGTAGATCGATAATTGCACCGTTTATAGTCATTTCACAATTTCACCACTTCACACCACTTCACCACTTCAGCACTTCACGTGCATTACGCCAGAGACATTCAATTTTAGCACTTAACAGCCAATGTATTATTAGTCATCGTTCAAGATTATCCATGATAAGATGTCCGACTCGTGGTGCTTATGTGTTTGGTGCGTTATCTTGCTTAAGCGTGGTGCTATAACAATAATAAGGTGGAGGATCGGATACACCGCGATACACTGCGCGCGCTACTTCGGCTCCTCGGCTCCTCGCGTCCTTCGCATCGGCAAGGAAACGATCGAGCAGTCACGGAGTCCCGTTCCTATTGTTCCTATTGTTCCTATTGTTCCGGTTGGTCCAGTTGGTCCAGCGATATTCAGTGTACCACGGTTATACGAGAAGTAAATGGTATGGTAGGCGCGCGATCGGCAGAGGAATCGATTAAAGAGAAGAAAGTAAAAGAAAGGAAAGAAAGTTAAAGAGTTCGAGACGGGAGAGGAGAGTTCGAATAAGTGAGAGCGACGAGTGTTGTTTCAGAGAGGCAGAGGCAAGCAGGGTCTGGTTCGGCACCTGCCACTCCCCAGGGGAACAACCCGCCTCCTGCTGTTCCACCTCCCAGCATCTCCAGGAACCCTCTCAGAGGATCTAAATGTAACTGCTTACATCGTGATTACCCTTATCTTATCCGCGATCGAGGATGCCTGTAGCGGATTACCCTGACGTTCATCCGATCTACGTTTCGTTATAAAAATTAATTAAGTCTTTTCCCCTTCTTTCTAGCAATTTTTCACTATTTTTCGTATTAACGTCTCGATTAATCGTGCAAGATTAAAGACGGACGCGTTGCTACCGGTAATCGGTTACAGTCGTTCTATCGCGTCGCTTCATTAACAGTGCTCTACCTTTGCCATTTTTCGCTCGCCCGCGACATTTTTCCGAGTTTCGTCCAAGACGAAACATCGCGACGATGCGGAAAGTCAAGGATAATTAATGGCGGTAGTCACGTAGATGGATTTTACTTTGCGTTAATGGGCTAATGTCCTTATCTCAGGAATCTTCTTATCTCTCTATGAGCCATGTACAGTAGTAACGTTTAGTATGTCTGTCTTACAGTAAGCGACACTTTAGTGTATAAATTTAATTTTCATCTAGTTTGAATAGCGTTAATAAAAGTGTCAATTTCCTTTATCTCTCCCTCTCTCTCTGTCTCTTTCTTTCTTTCTTTTCCGCGCTCTGTTTCTATCTCTCTGTCTCTCTCTCTGTCTCTCTCTCTCTCTCTCTCTCTCTCTCTCTCTCTCTCTCTCTATCCGATTGGACCATTTTTAGTAATGCACCTCTTACGGTGACCTACGCCTCCACTGAACTGGTGACGCTGTCTCTGGTGGGCGGCTATGACCTTTAACTTATCTCTATGATCACACGAAATATGTTTTGATTGTGTAAAAAGGCGATGTCTCTATTGGCTCGTAGTGGTGACACTTTGCGCTGGAATTCCTTTACTGTGCACATTTATATTAGAAGCGTCGATGCCCTCTACACTAATTTAGTTATTCACATTAAGAAAAACTGCCTATTCTTTATACACAAAAATGCTTATGTAGTGGTGGTGGTAATAGTTTATTGCAAAGGCAGCTTTAAGTACAGAGAGACGTATATACAGGGTGGACCGAGTTTTTCGAAAAAAATCTACCTGCTCGCTATAAACTCCCCACCCTGTATATATATTTATGTATATGATATGTATATTCATCTTCCTCTTTCTATCTCTGCGTCTCTGCCTACGCATTTGAGATTAGCTCTTTCTTTCTCTTTACGTTACGGTATAGAATAACTATAAGACGCACGTGTCACGATACGTGAGTCTCCTATGACTATGACGTTCAAAATATTTCATTCGATCGCTCATTATGTCATTCGCATCTCATCCAGCGTTGCCACGTACATTTTCTTCCTGGGTTGCGATGCCGAAGAAATATTTTGCATGTCTACAGGTCGACTAAATTTTTCTAGGGAGTTGAAAAAAAAAACTACGACGAAACTCTCTGTACCTTTCGGATGGGTTTTCACATTGTAAATTGTTTTTCTAACAATCGTTTGGGAGTCACGCACACATGTACGAACATACCGGGTTTATCTCTCATAAACACGTCCCACTGGCATTATTGTATTTTATCTCATCGTTTAGGATATGCGAGTCCCTAATTTTTCCTATTTCTTGAATCTTTATCGCAAACCGAGTCGAAGGACATTTCGATAGAGGCTTGGGAGGCCTTGGGAGTTTCAATTGATCCATAAGTTCGGAAAGAGAATCACACGAGCTTCCGGTCCTCGATGTCCTTATCGGTTGTTAATATTAATTTAATATTTTTCTTGGATTTCCCTCCGTCGCACGTTGGCAACGAGAGCGAAACCGATGCCGTTCGTTAAATTTGCTAGAAAAAAAAAGAATGGGGGAGATGGACTTGAATAACGTTGAGGCGCAAGTGTGGGGCGTCGGCCACTGGCGAGGCCTCAGGTGAGCCACCTTTATTCGATTAAACTAATGCATGGCTCGCAAGTTACGTGTCATATTTATTTTCCAAGTGGCCCGTTTGCCTTTCGACGGTTCGTGTCTTTCGCTTTTATGCGAGCAAACGAACCTGCTGCGAATCGGACACAAGAGAGGAGGACGAGTGTCGATTTGCTGGCAAAAGTCAGGAGCCACTCGAGGAGGAAGGAGAGAGACCGAAAAAAAATGAGGAAAATTAATACTGATCAGGCTCGGACCAGGAATTTTTTAATTCGGACGTCGAGTCTTTTTTTTTTGGAATTTGTTAGAAAAACAATTTAATCTTAGGCTGGTTTTACTGGCTCTAGAGAATATAGGATGGTGGTGGTTGCGATGGGTTTTTTTTTAATTGTATCAATGAATTTGCTATAGTCTTGTGCAAGTACGCTGTTCCTCTATCGCTATTCTCTATTCCACTTCCTCTCTATAAAATCTTTTCTCTCTCTTCTTAATTGCTTTTTATAGTTATCTGTTAATTTCTCTATTTACCTACTACTACAGCTTCTTATCTGCACGTCGATTCTTACACGATTTTATTCTCCTTTCTCTGTCTCTTCGGCAGTCTCGTGTATTTATTGTCTTTCGCGTGACCATTTCGTCTGGCATCGACACTCGTATGTCAAACTCTTGTATAAGAACGAAATTTACCGGGTTATTATTATTATTTTTTGGAAAGACGAACCTGTCGCTGTGGAACGTCAAGCTGTGCCGGTTTTTCCTGAAAGCGAAAAAAAGAGCAGAATTGATAAGCTCGATATCTATTTTCCACTTTTCGATGAAATCGATCTTACTATTCTTTTTGTCTGTTATACGTTATTCAATTAGCGTTGCGCTACCTTCTATACACTTGGAAAGTAAATCACTGTCAAAATTGAGACTATTTCTTAGGGGAGTACAATTGAAGTTAAAGTGATTCTACCCGTGCGGGTAAGTGGAGAGGAGTTTTCGATAATGGCTGTGTAAAAGCTTCTTCCTATGCAAACAGTGCAGCCAACCCGAAAGCTCTTTAGAGAATTTCGCGTTGGCTCCTGTTGTACGTTTAAAGTCCACTTAACTGTTGAAATGCCTAAGAGAGATTCGTTTGTACGGTCGACAGGGTTTCTGCGTAGCAGACGAGAGAAGAGGAAGGAGAAAAAGGCGAAGAAGAAGAAGGACTCTGTGGAAACGAGTAGCAACAAAGAAGAAAAGTCTGACCTGTCAGTACATGCATGCTCAGCAGACCTAGTGCACTTAGACCTTTTGAAAATATTGTTTCTCCTGGCCGATAGTCTTGCGTTATCGAGTGCGATGGGATAAATCGAGAAATTTTAAAGATAACGCACCGAGCATAGTAAAAGACGTTCGCGACTGCACTGGGCCTGCTGGAAGCATCGATTTACCCTTTAAGCTAACCAGAATTCCTTTGTGACTTTCATCCAGAGAGGACAAGGATGACAGCAGGAAGTCGGAGACTCCGACGCCGGAAGTCGACGAGGATGGATTCTGCATCCGGCCAAAACCAGATCCCTGGGAGAACGAGAAAGTATTTTACTCGAGTTCCGACACGGATTCCGAGGACGAAAGAGATAAGAAGCTACTGCGAGTGGAGATTAAGCCTCTGAGCAATGGCGGAGCGCCTATCAGCGCCAGCGTCGACGAGCTACGAGCCACCGTAGAAAATCTTTCCCTGTCGCCGGCGCCCACGGTAAGCTCCCCGACCTCAGGATTCTCGAGGTCGTCTTCGTTCTTCGTCTCCAGAGTGAATTATTTGTTAAAAGGGTCGCCGCGGATCCAACGCGGATTCGGATCATCACATGAAAAGATCGCAGTCCGTTTCTCAACAATTGGGAGGGAAGCCCAGCTCGGACTTGCTTGGCCTAAATTTCAATCCCAGCAGCACGCCGTCCAGCGCCTCGACGCCTACCGGAAGTCACCCTTACGCTCCTCTTCAGAGTCCGCCGCCTTTGTCGTCATCTCCGGTCTCCCAGCAGGCGCCTCCGCAGTCGGCACCTGCCACGCATTCCCACACTCGTTTTCCGGAAGGTGACCTATTTTCCGAAGTAGGCGATTTCACGCCTGCTCTGCCTCCGAAACAGTCGGCCTCTTCGACGCCAACGGGATCGATCGCGATACCCAGACCGCCTTCTCGCCGTGGCGAAGGACCATCGCCAAGAGGCAGAATGTCCCCAGCCACCATCTCCAGGGCGGACAGCGTTGCCAGCTTAGAATTTCGCGCGGCCGGCGTTGGAGTTGGTTCTTCCAGAGGACCCTCTCCGTTGACCATAGGTCTTGCGGACACGATTCCCTTGGCGGTGGCCTTCCACGAGATAGTGCATTCGTACTTCCGGGGTACGGATGAGACCCGGTGCCAGGTTAAGCTCAGTGGGGACATGATGCTTTCGTTTCCTGCTGGGATCGTCGCCGTCCTGGCGAATAATCCAAACCCTGCGAAGCTCTCTTTTCGCGTGAAGAACAGCAATAGACTGGAGAGGCTGCTACCTAATAGCAAACTGGTCAGCATGTAAGTATTTCAAATGAAATTCAAATTAAATGCCAATCTCCTGCTCCTCGGTGTTTAGTGAGTTTTCATCACTGATTACATCGCTTTGTCTCAGGGACGTCACGCAGTCTACCATCGATAGTACAATTTTTGAGTTCAACATGAGTGCCTTAACCACGCTGCTTCGGCGGCAGGCTGAACAAAACCCCTCAGCATCATACTTTAACGTGGATATTCTCAAGTACCAAATTAAGAACAAGGACGGTGCGGGTTCTTGTCCCTTTCAGCTGGTCGCTTATTGGAAATGTGAGCAATCCCATACGGATATTAAGGTACATCACGCGTACTATCTCCTGGATATATTCCTTAAGAAAAAAGAAAAAAAAAATGAAAGGAATCCGACCTTCCATTCTACGGGTGTAATTACAGATCGACTACAAGTACAACAGTCGTGCCATGGCGTCGCCGAGTCCTCTACTCAATCTTCACGTGGCTGCCCCGATTGACGGCGGCTTCAAAAATCTCCACAGCAAACCGTCGGCTCAATGGCTGCCAGATACAAATCGCGTCCTCTGGAAATTCACCGAACTGTCGCAGCACAGCGAGGGCAGCGGCGTCGGTTCTCTTAAAGCAAGAGTGGAACTGGAACGTGGACCAGGAACTCAGGGAACGATATTCACTCAATTCAATTGCGAAGGGACTACACTGTCCGGCGTTGAATTCGAGCTAGTTGGACCTGGATACAGACTGAGCTTAGTTAAACGCAGATTCGTCTCCGGTAAGTCGCGCAATCTATCCTGAAATCGTTATCACCGGTCAGCCGTCGTGCGCCGACGGACCAGCTAATCGCGGATGGTATCGCGTCTCCTAGTTCTACCCTCGAATTTTGCAAAATTCTAAAAATTTCAGGAAAATATATCTGCGACGGGGATTCCGATCCGCGTACCCGGTACGCGGCGCCACCGTCCTCCACGGCGGACTGATGGCTGCCGGAGTGGGCATCCCAATGGAAGAGTTTGCCCACTTGATCTTGCTGCTCGCTCGTTCGCTCACTGCCCACGTCTCGATCATTCGATTGCGTTGACGGTAGATCGATAGCGGGAAGACTGTTGGATACCAAAGAGAACGTGCGACAGTAGGAGATTTGTGTCTCTGACACCGAGGGTAGGTCTAATTGAAATCTTAAAAATGTGGATCTATTTTCCCCTTTTTCCACATTAGGCGTTACGAATAATCGATGAGGCAAAGAGAAGAAGAATAAGAGGAAATCCCTCGAGGATAATAAAACCATTAAGGGGATTGCGTAACCGAACCTCGTCTTCTCCATGCCGAGAGATCTTCCCCAAGGGATGCTTTGCTCGGCAGTTCTGTTTGTATATAAGGTTTCGCGTGAAGGAGAAGACCGCAGTTGTAAGAATGAAAATATGCGTCGCCACGAGACACTTTTTATGGTAAATAATAATCGAAGGCTCTAATCGCGCGGTTTACAATATCCCGAGGCGTAACGTCGACGCCTTCCGTAACTCGCACGTTTTACAGTTTTCTAAACGGCTAAATTAAATGAGATCGCACTTCTGGGCAATGCGCGACGTTAAAGTTTGTTACCATCGACGAGACTGCGACGAGCGCGAAGATATTCGGCATCGTAATATCGCGCAGGTCCTTTGGTGTCCAGCACACATTTTCCCATTAACTGGAATTTTCGCTATTTCACCTACCGTTGACATTACGTATAATCAAAGCGAGTTGCGATATGTTTTACACAATGCATCCCAATCCCAAAACAGTACAACATTTTTATCTATTGTTATGTCGTTTCGTTATTCTAATATAATTATTTCGTTATTATCGTATATTCAATAAGCAGAGACACCTGTCAGAATGCGAACGGTCAAATCTTTTGGAAATCCGTGGGAATCATTCGTTTTAAACATTCCTAGATTTTCTCACTTTTACCTAGAAAAAAAATTAATCACTTTTTTAAAGAAAAGCATACTTCTCGCTGCTGTTGTTATTATTATTATCATCTTCATCATCGTCATTACCATTACTATTATTGCCTTAAACAACGAGCAATACGATGAGTATTGTCCGTTCAAAAAATCCTAAACTTGCATGGGATCTTTTTAGGGAAAAACAAAAGAAAAACAAAAATTTGACCTGCAACATGTAATTCCACTGGCAGGAATACTTCCAAGAGCACTCAAGTAGGATGCTCGTTCGATACCAACCAAAAAAAAAAAATTTATAAAGGAATCTCGAAGATCCTCCTTGACTGTTCAAAGAGTCGCTTAGTTTTTTCTTTCTATCGTTAGTGAATACATCGAGAATTATTTCTCCTACGTCTAAACGCTACGGATTACCCGTTTAATTCATTATTATTATAAAACATTACCATATTCGTCATCATCGTTATCATAAATCGTCATGCTCATAATACCAAGTATTACCCCCACTCCCCTGCATCTATAGCGTAGTCTAATTTGCGCAGTGGACCCTGACAGGGTCTCTAATTCAACCCTTTTCTAACCTTATTATTAGATTAACATCCTGATTGACAGTTTGATTCGAAATCGATGCTCGAAGACTCGACGCTCCATAGACGCTCCACACTTTGTCTCAATTCGATTAATATTTGCTTTGGCTGTTTCGCGAAAGGAACCGTTACTGCGCGAATTAAACTCGAGCGATACCGAAAAAACGGCCATTTAATTTAGTTGTACATGCATACGTCTTGACTTGTGTGTATGTATATGACATATACATATATTGTATATGTATTATTAACCTTATTAATTGTAAGGCTGAACAGAACTCAATTCCTCCACAGTCCGGCACACACGATACTATCTTCTCCACCTATCGTTAGGAAAGAGAAACATCAATGATAAAGTTGGGTGTGCGATTAGAGCGAAGCATCAGGAGTTGCGTAATCGTAAGTAGTTACGTAATTACGTAGTTACGTAGCATCGAGACAGGGACAGGGATTCTCCAAAATCCAAAAGAATTTCTGCTTCGTTTGAGCTACCGTAGTCTCTAAGTAAAGTCCCTTCCGAACCACCAAATTACATGGTGATTTTCGATATGACAATAGCCTAAAGCGCGACCGGACGAAAATCCGAATCAGATTAAACGACCACTTCGTTACGTATTTATGGTTTCGATCGGACGATTGTGACGTCATTCGTTCGCTGATCGACTCCATATTTTCGGGCTCGGAAAATCCACTATACAGTTATTGCCATAGAAATTCGTCTTCCGAGTCGAAACTGCGAATTCTTCAGGATCACGATCCCAGCATCCACACTGCGTATCATAAAAGTTATCTACCGTATATTTTATCTGCGCGCGCGCGCGCGCGCAGTTTCTGTATTCATTTGTGTGTCCTACGAAGCGCGTGCGCGCGCACGCGCCAGTGTGCCTCGCGGACTGGTCTCTGCGAATTACAATAAATATCATCCTGATTAATTCACTTCCGGTTTCATCTTCGTTTGCTGCGTGAAAAATTGCGTACGTCCACGGTGACGTTTTTTTTTTCTCCCATAGTTACGTGCCTGTGGAGTGGTTCCCAAATTATTCGACTGAGCTCTCTTGCGATACGCAGATACCACTATAAATTTTGGTAATAAATATTTGTATGGAAATAACCATAAGTATGGTGATGCTCACGTTCAATTTTTACCTGACTGATCCTCATCGAGCGACCGATTATTGGCGTTGCGTGATCAATAAAAAGTCCATCCAATTAATTGCAAAGAAAGGAATTTACTTGAATTTCAGTACCCGAAGCAAGAAATTGCTTCCGATACTTTTTTTTTTTAATTCGTGGCGGCCGAGAGCGATTAGGTATTCCGCGTCTCTCTGCGTATTAAGGAATTGATAAGGAGACAAAGGACTATCGTGTGTACAGGACTTTCAAAGAATAGTAATGGGACACACTAAGGAGATACGTTCAATAGCATATGTATACGTGGCGTGACGTAATCAGCGAAAATCCTGCAGAATTTTTATCTGCAGATTCTTATCGGAAAACTCTGCGAATAAATGCAGGTTCGTGTTAAAATTAGTAAAGTATTCTCATGCGTTAATATTTGCGTTAACGTTATTCTCTTCTCATATTACTTATATTCTCTTACAAGCATTTTTATCCCAGATGGATATTCGAACGATGCGATGCACCCTGCATGTAAAAACTATGTGTATATACATAAACTATTATACATAATATAAATACGAACGAAGTAATACATTATACACGTGTTATCGAGGAGATTGTGTTAACGATTGGTTGGCATGTATTGTCTATGTGCTAATAAAAATTTAGGATATTTTATATAAAACTTCGAGTCTGCCGTTCGATGTCTTGGACATAATTTCGCGAACGACGGAAGCGATTTTTGAGTGACGATTTCATTATCGTACGTGGATTCTTTTCAGCCTTGTTCTGTGATAAGGATTTTTTCCATGAAGTACTATCACCAAACAACAGGTACGTCGTTACGTGACTAAGGAACGATCCTAAGGGGATGTTCTTCACGAGGAACGTGTCTCCGGCGACCAGCACCATTTTATGCGTCGGTAACGTTATGTTAAAAAAAAAAAGAAAAAGAAAAGACTCGAATACGTTAAAGGTGGCCGATGCGCGCGTCTCTGGAAAAATAATCTTTCGAAAAATAACTCAGTCCTTAAGCAAACGACGAAGCGTCTTGTCCTCCCGGAAACGCTCTATTAACATATCCTCGTGCCTGATGGGAATATCAAAGTGATCGTCTCGCCTCACGGATCCAGAATTCCTGACGCGCCTGAGAACGGCGCCCGCCAGGACTCTTTCGATTTCAAGGTGAGACTCGTCGTGGGTGAACCAGAGCGCCAGGGCGCATCTTTTGCCTCTTTCAATTCCACGGACACCGTGGAGATTATTTCCATCGGCTGAGAATCCGACCATCCTGCCGCACCTGGGTTCGACTGTACTCTGGATGCTCTCCGTCGTCTGGTTCTTGGCGAAAATGAATTCGCCGCCTCTGAAGTCGTCGTTCAGGTAGAGGATGGCCGAGTAGTCCCTCCAGGTGTAGGCTGGATTTTTCCGGATGCAATCGTTCTGATCGTCCAGGAGGCAGTTGTCCGCGTGGATGGCGTGGCTCAGGCGTTCACGGTCCGATGAAGTATCTGCAAGATGAAGTCTCGAGGTAACGATACTGGTAATTCTAGTTTGTTCAATTAAATCTCTGTATTGTTTGGATGAACTATGAAGGACGCTTACCATGGAGAGCCGATCGACAGACTAAGTGAGTGTAAGTGAAGTACAGTTGCTGATCAAGATGGAGGTGCCTCTCTAAATGATCTTTGGCAGCTTCCGTTGATCTTAAGACAAGATCTAGCAATTCGGGCTCCACCAGCCCGAAATACACCATCTGTCACGTAGATGGAACAATGAGGATTAGTTTAATATCCTACTTTTTCAATGGAGTTTGAAGAGCTCACCAAGGCCGCCCTGCCAAGTGTCACACCCTCGAACACTTCGAATTTCGAGTGCGGACTCTTATTCTCCTCGTAGCCGTCACCTTCCACGGCGCCGATCTAGGACTCCCGGAACACTGAATAAAGACTCGGTACCTCGTGGGAACATTTTATCCCAGTCGATCTTCGTTTACCTGAGCGAGCTGCAGCAAAAGATTGCATTCCGTCTCGTTAAGGAAACCGTCAGCGACGTAACGTAATTTTCCACCGAGTTCCTCTTCTCCGGCGACAATTCGAATCCCACTGATTTCCTTTAACTGTTTTACAGCTCGAGTTTTGCGCTCCTTCCGTTCCTGCTGATTCTTCTCGTTCATCATCCTCGTCCTGTTCGTCAAGAAGAGCATCGTCGAGGGTGACTGACCCGGTGGCGAATGAATATTGCTTGAATAACTGCTATTCTGAAACAAGGAGTCTTATCGCTGAAGCATCGCGCACCGGATGCATCGGCGCTTATTGGGTTGCATCCTGGAAGGCGCTCCAAGAGAAACGAGCTAGCATTCATTTAAAAAACTTCTTGATACGATTGTACTTGCTGGATAAGCTTACGCAAAGATGCGTCTGCACGTTCCACAGTTTACACTGATACTGGTACGTTTACATGTTTCTTTTCTTTTTCTCTTGGAAATTACAACCAGATCGCCAAGACGACGTGCGTAAGGTTTTTGGAAAGATAGAAGGTGTTTATTACACTTGTTACAGACAATACAGAAAAGAGGAAGAAAATAGCGGATTAAAAAGCTTATAGATAGAAGTCAGTTACGTATACGATTAACCTCTACCGAGCCCTATTTCTCCTTATTAAGCTTGATATCCGATACGGAGGAGAAGGCGTGCATCCGCCTTTGAACAGAAAGCAGCAAAAGATTTTCAAAATTTCCTACCATCGTAGCCCCAAAATTTACGATCGATTCGGCTTGGACAATTTTAACAGAATTATCTTATCCGAAAACCTAGTTTTCTTTCTTTACCTGAGACATTTCAGTGTCTACTGTCGCCTCGGCTTTCTTCTTTGATTTCTTCGACTTTGACTTGGTACCGGAAATGTCGAATTTCGCTTCCAGTACTTCAAATTCCTGCGCAATGAATTGCAAAAGTCGCAATTCATATTCTTGACGTTTGACGTACTCCAGTGCTTCCTAAAAAATATAGATACGCACTTCAAAGAAGTGTGCGAGTCTAGCTTAGCACACCGATTGTCAATCGTACTTCTCTGGGCTTGAAGTCATCCTTCTCCACTTTTGGCAGAGCGGAATAATAATCCCGATTCTGGAGCATCGTCTCATCCGCCGGAAAAAATAAAAGATAACTTTCAACGGCAGCGCAGGCTTCCTTCAGATTCCCAACTGAATTGTGCAACATTTTAAATATTGTACGATAGGAAGTTCAGCCAAGAGCCACACTCATATATTATCATTGATAATCTGTTATCCGATGTACTCACGTTTATAATAAGCAAATTGCAAATAATGATAGTGCTTGGCCAGAAGATCATTATGATAATTTCCATTAAGATTATTAAGTGCAATGGAGCAGCCTCGCTTGCACTTAAGACAATAGGCGAAATGATCTGGCAAGAAAAGAAAATTAGATATTTTTATGAAAAAGTCTACTGCGTGCTATAAATTCTTGTAATAAATTTAAAAAAGATAAAGTCCTCTTATCGCTACGTGGTCTACGTGGTTGGATACTCACTGGAAACGGATGACGTGAACTCAGGATGCCATCCTTGGTCGAAGGGACCTTCGCAGTAGATTCTACAGTCCTCTTCAGATTTGATGTAGGCCCTCAAAGAATTTTCAAAGAGTCCAACTGCTTCGATATAATCTTCCACGTCATAGGCCATCATACCCTTTATATACATTTCTATGTGAGGCTCATTTTCAAGATTTATCACGTCATTTTCTTTAACCTCCGGCAGTGATAAGTAGAAACGTAAATTTTTTATACTCATTTCATGACCAGAATGGATCACCAAGAAGGTGTAGATAGCATTGGCAGCGTCTTGGTATCGATTTTTCTTTAAAAAAAAAAAAAAGAAGAAATTATTTCCACACCCACTATCGCATATGAACCTACGTGTGACACGCGTGAATCCTTAAATCGGTCAGGGTCACAGTTCACGCCAATTCACTTACAAGTGATAATGTATTATCACACGCATTAACACACGAGCAAGCGTTACGGTTCAAAGACATTGACAATATCTTTCGTCAACTCGTCCAGACTGTAGAAATATTTAAAAAGTTGCACATATGATTCAGCCTAACGTATCTACTAGACTCATCCAATTTTTCTGTGTATTCAATTGATTTTACTGCGGGAAAATCTTTTGACAGAAGACATAGTTATTCGCGTTTACAGGGAAATATTAAAATTATTGCTATACCAGGTGGCCTCATAAATAATCAGCTGAATTAATGAAGTTTATGAGCAAACAGTGAATCGAATCGAAATGTACGTGCACGAACGTAGACATGTGGGTCGTTTAAGAGTTAATGAAAATGGGACAGGCCGTTAAACTCGTTATTTACCAGCAGAGAAGCATAAGGGAAGAGCGTGGGTTAAACCATGACGTAATGCGCAATAGAATCACCCTGCGATTTACATCAGGAATGTGTGTCACGCGATCCAAGAAGATGAAGGAGAAGCCACTTAGAAAAGTAAAGAAGATCAATAATCGATCCGATTATTACCTGATAGTAACAGATGTGAAGATACTCGTAAGGACGTCTTTCCACAAATTTCTTTTCGGTGTCAAAGGGCAGTCGCTTCAAAGCAACGGAACCAGCAACATCGCGATAATCTTGATTACATTTCAATAGACAGAGAGTCTCTCTTATCTTTTTCTCATAGAAATGCAAATCCTCTATATTTTCAGGAAATAATGGCGCCGAACCTCTGGCTTCTTCTATACATTTTTTCCGGCACTTTATCACTTGTGCTCTGTACCTTTTGTACCTGTAATATTATTTATTACTTTATCACGTATTACAATTAGTTTATTTATTCGTTATATTAATATTAGGAACGTAGCGAAATACCTGCCAACCGCTGTCTCGAAGCCAGTGATACATTCGTCCCAGTCTTCGTCAAGATAAGCTTTGACTGCATTATCAAAGATCTCTGATATCGTCGAATTACTGTTTACATCGAGCGTTGATTCTTCTGGCTTCTCTGTCTTCTCCTTCTCGGATATTATTTCATTGTCCAATTGACTCGCTCTGCAGAATATCGCTCCTACGAGAAGAACTGAGAGAAAGCGATGCATTCTCGGCGTGCGTGCTCGAACGGCCGTTACGACTTCACTGCCGACGCTGCCGACGCCGCCGACGCTGCCGACGCTGCCGACACGCAATCGGCTATTCAGCTGCCGTCGTTTTCTGCTCACTCGAGTTTGCTCGTGCCTGCATGTTTCCACGAGTGTCCACTGAAGAATTCCTATAGCGGATGCTGCGCCGGGTACAGTCACCCTCGATAACTTTTCTGAAACGTGTAAAGCCTCAGGCTCTTTGACAGAAACACTGCAGGCCGGGTCGCGGGTCTTCAGGCGCTTTCGATTAAATCTATATATAAAAATCTTTATTGATTTATATTAACGATACGATCTTTGTCTGGATCTTTGGAGGCAGATGCCGGTTCATTTAGTCACGAGTGAACTGACCATTGATATTTATTGATAGAAAACGACACGTATTTACTGATTACACGTCTTAATGTTACTATTAAGATGTTCATTGATAAGACGGATAACAGAAGTGAAATAAAAAGAGGTCGACGGAGGCCGCAATGTGTATCGTTATTATTCTTTGAATTCTTTGAAACTTGTATACTTTTTTATAATCCAATCATAGAATTAAAAATTTTTTAAATCAAATTCTACGATCCTCTTCGATAGACTTTAAAAGTAAAACCTTCTCATGATCTAATCATAGGATTAAAATTTTTTAAAATCAAATTATAAAATTCTCTTCGATAAACTTTAAAACCTTCTTATAATCTAATCGTAGAATTAAAAAATTTTTTAATCAAATTTATAAATTCTCTCTAAATCACTGTCCTCGATCATTTGCCAAGTCTGACGTTTAGCACTACGCTCTGGCCAACCTGCCGACATTCAAATAAACTTTGCTGATAGAATGTAAAAGCAGTGGACACAGTACTAAATATCTCGA
This sequence comes from Calameuta pallipes, assembly GCA_030142375.1. Taxonomy (NCBI): domain Eukaryota; kingdom Metazoa; phylum Arthropoda; class Insecta; order Hymenoptera; family Cephidae; genus Calameuta; species Calameuta pallipes. The sequence continues at coordinate 301,226 of JARQSW010000531.1, forward strand.
CGTGGGTCTATATTGAGGATCTTTTTCCAGCATCTTCGACAGGACCCTGACACAGTCCTCGGAAACAGTCGCTGGTAGCTTGTTCGGCTTCATCTCGAGAATTCGTGTAATCATGCCAACGTGACTCTGTAAAGTTACCAGAATTCTTTATTAAACGACTCTGTATTTAATAGGTGTTTAACGAGTAACGATCTACTAGCAGCAATCTACAATAATAAGTGTGGAAGAGCTGAAAGCGAAAACTCACACTGGATGCAAATGGAAACTTCAACGTCAGCATCTCATAGAGGATGACACCCATACTCCATATGTCGCACTTGTAACCGTAACGGTGTCCTCGCAGGACTTCCGGCGCCATGTACATCCTCGTGCCAATTCGCGTTTGAGCGTCCTCCCTGCAACAAGAGAAAGTCTCAAGAGAAATATCATTTTACAGACTTCTCACTATCTCAGCCTATAGTTGGTAACTTGCTTATTGTACCTGTTAATGCATTTGGAAATCCCAAAGTCCCCTATCTTTATCACGTCCGCATTTTGACCTGTGAGCATTATGTTGCCAGGTTTCAAATCGCGATGCAAAACATTTTGCTTGTGAATATGATGGACGCCCAGTGTGATTTGGGCGAAGAGATAGAGTGCATCCTAATCGGAAATAAAGACTCGTTCTTAATTGTTACGTAAGAATGATAATTTCTTGTGAAATAATATATAGTTATTAATGTCACGGAGATACTTGCCCGCTGTTGAAGTGGATGTTGACGTCGTGATAAAAGATTATAGAGAGTTCCCTTGGTGGCGTATTCCATTAAAATAAAACATTTATCCTTCTCGATCCACGAGCCGTAATAAGTTATTATATTAGAATGTTCCATCTTGCTCAATAATTTAACTTCGTTCATAACGACCTCAAAGAAAAGATAATCCCTTTAATTAATCCGAGATACATTTACACGAGAGGAGGATCAAATTTTCTTTGGATTCTCACCTCCACGTCTTCGATACTCTGTTTCTTGATAACGTACCAGCGTTGGTTTGACCTGTACGTTGCCAGATAGCAAGCACTGTGCAAATCAAAAATAATATCAAATCATGAATTTTCATTAAATTAAAAGTCCCTTACCCAAAGCCACCAGCGCCAAGCTTTTCTTTAAAAATGAAATCACTGCTTTTCATGGCGAAGACGGATGTTTCTTCTATCTTTAAATTTTGCAAACTGATCAACCGAATCAATTGACTTCCCTCGTGTTTATATATAATCTATAGTTCGAAGCACGACCTGAAAGTCATCGATATATTGTATGTGTACATTAGAAATTTTGATTTTGAAAATTTACGTGGCACCAGAAGTGCTGCGAGGACACCGTTACGGTTGCAAGTGTGACATGTGGAGTATCGGTATCATCCTGATGTGAGACGCTGACATTGAACTTTCCATTTTCAGCTAGTTTCAGTTTTCTCACTTTCAGCTCTTCCATGCCTATTATTCTAGAATACTGGTAATAGATCGTTAATCGTTAAAAACGTATGAAACACAGAGAGGTTTAATAAAAAATTCTATTAACAGTACAGAGTCAGGCAATTTGATTTAAAAAATGTTTAATTCCATGATTAGTTGATAAGAAGGTTTAAATTTTAAATTGTATCGAAGAGGATCTTAGAATTTGATTTAAAAAAAGGTTTAATTCTATGATTGGATTATAAAGATTGGTATGCAAGTTTTAGGAAGTCAAACGAAAAGAATTAACGATGTACATGGCGGGCTTCGTCGATCTCTTTTTATTTCAGTTCTGTTATCCGTTTTATCAATGAATATCTTCTTAATAGTAACATTAAGACGTGTAATCAGTAAATACGTGTCGTTTTCTATCAATAAATATCAATAGTCAGTTCACTCGTGATTAAGTAAACCGGCATCTGCCTCTAAACATCCAGACAACGATCGTATCGTTAAAATCTAATCTACATACAAAAATTTCAGCTTGATCGTCGCTAATTCCATTTGCTCGCGATCTTGGAATTATTAATCTTAGAATTACTATGCCATACGTGTTGTCTCCGATTGAATCGATCCTCAATAATAATTAAGGATGCGCGTAAAGGATTCGAACGGACAATCGAGTATGGTGAAAAGAAAAGAAAAAAATGAAAAAGAATCTCGCCTCGCAGCTTCGAAAACCAAAAGCAAAAATTTCAAAGTATAAAAAGAAATCGATAAAACTGCTGAGTACATGGATCCGGCAATGACAATAAATTCCTACCTCAAGACCTTAGCTACGATAAAGACTGTCATTGACGTAGAATTAAAATTGTACAAATTTACAAAACTAAATTCGAGAAAAACAATGAAGACACCTTCAATTAACAATGAAAATAGATTCTTGTGCGAATATTTGATTTACGTGGTTATATCGAGACAACCGATCGTACCGATCAAATATATTTGGAGAACGGGAGGGAAAGCTAGAGAGAATCGTGAAAGATTACGAATGCAATGAGAAATCCAATGGCAAAGAATCATCGATAAAATTTCCATCTATTCGTCTGATAATTATTTAAGCGCTAGGATAATATTTAAGGGACGTTATTGCGCTTGGCGATTAACGATGCGGCGCAAGACGCGATGCTGACAATAGGATTGCGATAACGATTCGTTATAAAATCTTTCTGCGATAACGCGATTTCGACTAATTTTTATAGCATCTTCTGGGCTATAGAAAAGTTCCCCCTTTTTCTTCGTTCCTTTTCCTTAGCTATAATACCGATCACCAGAAGGTTATTTGAGCCCTGATTCTCTTTTTCTCATAGACTTCGCACGTTCTCTTCTCTTTCTCTCTCTTTCTCTCCTTCTGCTTTCCTCCATTGATCTTTCGCTTTATCTTCGATCGAATGAATTTTTATATGGCGTTAATGAGCTCGTGGCGTATCGTCGTATCTAATACGATTATCGAGAATCATTAAAAATGAGAAAACCACACACACGCGCGCACGCACACACACATATAAATATATATATATATACACAGAATAAATCCTACTCTGTGTATGTATATATACATATAAACGCAATAATATATACATATACGTATGAGAAAAACGCCAGAGTGATTTTATGATCCTCCGTTTATCCGAATTTCCTTTTATGTATCTATATATATATATATAGATTCTATCGCCATAAACGTAGTAATAATGCGTAGAAACAACCTTAAGTAATTCGAAAATGAATTAACAACAATCATTCGCTTTCCCATAAAGTCAAACGAGCAACTTGACTACAATACGGTACAGCTACGTGAACAGTGATTACGGAAAGGAGAAAAATATTAATTATACAATTACGTAACGCACGAAATGAAATTAGTAAAGAAACATCCAGCGTTTCGGAAAACTTAATTTATTTTTCCATGAAAATTTTAATCCCAAAGGCGATTATCGTTCGCGATTCGAGAAAGGAACCAGGAGCAGCTTAATGTTCCGGCATGGCGTTACGTAAGAAATTTCCTTAAAGCTTTCCGCTACGATAGAGACGTCTCTCCGACGTCGGGACGCCAAGGACCGTCTCCTTATCATTAATATCAACGAACCGTCTTCAACATATACAGACCGGAGAAATGTACAAACCAGACAAGGAACGCAACGACTGAACTTAACGTTTAACAGTTTCCTAAGTAAGATTATTCTTTTTATGCTTAAACGATAGCATCACTTTGTTCGTTTTAACGCACTGAAAGGATGGCTTCTCTGCGAGCCGGATTTCCTTTAGCACAGGGTTTGGAAATACGCGTGATATTTGCGCCAGAGGAGCACGCCTCGATTATCAATCAATTAATATACTAATTATTATAATCCTACCGTCTTTTATAATCTTTTGACCAAATAACCGTTTTTTTTTTTTTTTTTAATACTCTCAGCCTAATTTCATCTCACTCTAATTCTAGCCCTAATCCTTATAATTGTAATAATCGTAAACGGCTGGCATAAATTCAAATGAGCAACACGGCCGACACCGCGTTCGTCATTTATAATATTATTATATCGCCGCACTGCCCGTAACAAACGTAGACGCAATAAATTAATTAATGACTTTTCGATACTAGGAGGAAAAAGAAAATTAAAGAAAGACTCGATGCCTCGTCTTCGCATGAGATCGCGTAAATACTGTAGCCCGAAGCGATAGAACACTCGAGTAGCTTTTCTGTTTTTTTTTTTTTTTTTTTTTTTTTCCCAAGAGAAATATAATATGGCGCTCATTCCCTCGCTCTCTTCGTATCCTGTTATTTGCATCCGAATTCGAGACGAAACGCTTTAAGCTTTCAAGAGCAAATTGGCACGTCCATTTTTTTCGAGACGCATTTAACGCAGATAAATCGTGCAGAAGCGATACGCAGGCTTAAACATTGCGGATGAGTTTGAGCAGGTTTATCAAAGAGGGAGCTGAGCTTTAATGTGGCCATTCGTTATTTCAAGTGCACCGGTAGCATGTGGAAAATTTATTTTAGATTCTATGCGCGCGCTTTAATAATATATAGCAATGCGAAAAGAATATATCTATCTCGGGTTATTTGCTACTCGAATTGTGGATATCCTAGATACTAGTGAATAAGAATCGAAGCAGGATCGCATCCGATGCGTCACTTCCGCGATAACGTGGAGAATTCTAACGGCGCTTATGTTCCGAGATTCCTAGTGTTAATTAATGAAAACATCGACGAACCGAAAGTTAAGAACTTTTGATTCGTTTCTTATATATATCACTGTAACGCCTAAAAGGGCCTCATCCTCATGACATGCGGATTATTGTACCGTCATCAAGTAAACGTTTCCTTCCCGTCTGCCCTTGCGCTACGAAGCATCTCGCGGAGCGTCGCGTCACATTCGATATTGTTTGATAATAAAAATTACGGTTAAAATTTGTAAAAAGACGCACAAGAATAAAGATCAAAAATGGAAACAACGCTCGAAAAATTCATTTGTTCTTCTTGTCGTCGCTTCCCGAGTTCTTCTCGTCCGAGCGCGTCGATTGCCCGAGATTTGGGCTGTCCAAACTATCGGCTTTGTACCTCTTCAATACCTTCCTGCATTCCACGCCACTGTCCGAGGGACCATTCCCGAAGATGCCCTTCAGGTCGGACGCGCCTGATTTACTTGGGAAGCTGGGAGCACTGAATTCTGGCTGAACGTTCTTACGTGGTACCGGTGGAGGCGTCCAGCTGAAGACGCTGCGTTGGGCCTGCGCCTCGCTTCCCGATGACTTCGCCTCGTTCTTCTCGGATAAATCGGAAGACGATGATGAAAAATTGATCTCCCTGCTTCGAGAATGTTCCGCCTGAATTTCCTTGGAAGTTTTCTTCTCGTTATTCTTCAAACTCTTCTCAGCTTCGTCCGATGGCTTTGAGACCGGAAGTTCCACGTTGCTCTTTTCCAAAAAAGTTAGAGATTCCTTAGCCGAGTAGTCGTCACTCTTACTTCCTGTTGGAGAGTCTTTCTCTTCGGCTATCCTTGGCAACTGCGTGCTACCACAAGAATTAGACATTCCCACGTTTGCTATGTTGATCGATATACCATGAGCTAACTTCGAATAGTCGGCCGTACCAACTTTTTGCTCGGAATTCGAGGATTTCTTCTCGGATTTTGAATCGTTACTCTCCTTGCTCACGGAATCAGTATTTTCATCTGTACTCTCTGTATGAAAAGTTTGTGCAATCGTGACGCGCGGTGTTACTTTCACCACGGAATTTGCCAGTGGCGATATGGAGGTTTTACTTTCGGCTGAACGAGGATGAAGTCTGTCAGGACTTAACGCTCGTCTTAGTAGGGGCGATCCTGGTTCAGCTGATTTTGGACGTCCATAACTTTTCTTCTGAGTGTTAGGAGTTGACAAGGATACACCTGAGATCGTATAATAGACATGATAAGCGTGATAAAGGTAATCCGCTGAGCTACTTCATATTTTTGACATTTACCTGGACTATAGGATTGTGTAGTGTTCGAACTCCCAGGTTGATGTCCGGTTGGAAACGCCAAAGGGCTCGGACTCCTCGTGGGAGATGCTGGTATAGGAGAAGGACTGGGTGTCCTCGCCAAAGGAGACAGCGGAATATGACCCACGGACTTTCTTCTATTAGGCGAATGAATATTTTTCGCGGCTGTGTGTAACTTATGCTTCAAGCCATGAAGCGTGCTAGGTCGCTGATAATGAGATTGATTTGAGATACTGGACATGGTGCCAATGGACGTGCTGGATCCTGGCGATGAGGAATTCGGACTGGAACATGGACTTGAATTCCCGGTTGAATGATACGAATCGGAAGTGGGACGATTCGTCGGCGGAGATGGACTGCACACGGATTTGGCACAAGCTCCAAAATATGGCGAAGATTCCTGTTGCGCTGGTAAAGAACGCGTAAACGATTGGAAGGAACGACTCGGAGTGACCATCGATGGAGAACAAATTCCTGCAGCCATCTTAAAAAATAAAAGAAACAGAAACTAATGAATTTTAATTCAGTCTCCCTCGTTTCTCTTTTTAAATAAAAATTACGTGTGTGTGAAATTATGAAACTTATAAGGTAGGTCAACCACAGAGAACGGTTTAATAATTGAGAAAATAATATATACAGGAAATCATACCATAAGTGGAGGTTTGCTGTCACTGGGCAGAATGGGTGCCGACAATGGACAATTGATACTTAACGGCTGCAATGAAACACAAACGGTGGAACTTAGTTGAAAAATAAAAAGTGTCGTATTTACGAGAACCATTTGCAAGGGATGCGTTCGACGTAGGCTGCTGCGCAATTTAATGCACCTACCTGCTGCATCTCGACACTCGCTCTCTTTGAACTGATCCTTCTGAAGAGGGACGTCTTTCTTTTCTTGTCCGAATGATCCCTCTTCTGCTTCCGTTGTCTGTGCAATGTTCTACGCGCCATTTTACTTTGAGCCAGTTCTCGTTTACGTCCACCAGTCTTGATACTGGTATTTTCCAAGGGTGTGCTACGTAAAGTTACATGATCACCGCCACTCAGCATCAACTGCAGGACCTGAGTATGATATAGACCCTGAACAGCCTCGCCATTTATGTGAGTTATCAAATCCCCAGGTCTCAAACCAGCTTCGAATGCCGGACTGGATTGATTGACAGCCTGTAACGGGAGATCATTATTTATAACGACTTATGGATATCGATAAAAGAATTATAAACTTCATATATCTAATCCTACCATGACAAGATGATGCATGGTATAAAAATCGCTGTCGCCATAGTAAACTCTGATTGTGTGCACAGTAAATCCAAAACCACATGGACCTCTACGGATGATAATAGGTGGTTTGAGACTGGTTACCAGAGGACTCAGTTCACGACAGGGCGAGGTGTCTCTCGAAGATGCTGTTGATGATCCACCTGGTGACTCGATGGGTTGTCCGGCCAAGGGAGAATCATCTAAAAAATGCAAGGCACATCCTCAGTCAGGATTTTGATTGTCGAAGAAAGACCATTAAACACCAGAAATTCGAAAAAAGAAAATCATAGTGATACTTCGCACAACGAAAACACATACAAGAAAACTCACTGGTCGGAATGACCAGTGACAGTCCACTGGTTGATGCAGATTTAATAACAGAACGTGAACGCTGTTTCGATGTAGGCAATACAGGCATCGCAGTAAAGGAGTCAAATGAATCCGTACTGGAGTTGTGTTTGTCTTCGGCAATGTCTCTATTAGCAGCTGCTAAATCCAGCCTGAAGACAAACAAAAAAATTGTGTTAAAAACAGTGCAGATATTTAACTACCGCGTTAACGTGTTTGTCCTATGACGACAAGAACATATGTATAGCGTTTTTATAAATGTTGTGCATATAGGTGCAGCAGTAGAACAAACGATACGCAGAAAAAGTGTGTGTGGACATAGGTAATAGTAATCGTAAGGCCAGATCGTGTGAACTGATATCGAAAATAAAATTTGTTGCCAATTCGGCTACTTGACTCACATGTGTTCACCATCAATGGATATACTGAACCTGGGCAGCTTGTCGCGAGAGTGCACGTGTCGCTTCCTCTGAATGTGCGGACTGATGTCATCCGATTCAGTTTGCGAGGAATCCGGCGTGCTTAGATTAATCGCCGATCCGTCGGCTCCTCTTGTATTTTTCACGACGGTCGATTGAGATTCGTTGCTAGTTACTGTTGCTGGACTGCTGGACGATAGGTCGGATTTCTGGCCTTTTTCCGAATTCTCAACGAACGGACTGACGGTTTTGGCAGTATGCAGCGATCTATTCTTCTCGGACGGTAGATTTTTCTCGAACGACTTGAACGGCGGCGACGCCGAATTATTTGAGCTTGGAGACAGTTGAGCTACGTGGCGCTCAAGCTCGTTGCGGAATAATTGCTTCTTCGAGAAATCCAGATCGGATTCTGGATTGAGCTGCGGTGGTCGCGTCTGAGATATTTTACGCGATTGTGGCGAATACGAAGAAAATGATCCGAACAATGGGGAATCGTCGGTGTCATCGGTGTCATCACCCAAGTCATGATTATATCGATCCATTCGTGCTGCAACGATAATGGTCATTATAAGAAATCAATAATTATCCACAGAATCAATCCCGTTGGGAACTTACTGTCAAAGTAGCTGGTGTCTTCCTCGTTGGTCAACTGAGGAACAAACTCAGCCTTTTGTCTGAGGAGACTGTTCCAATTGACACCGTAGAAGTAGGGATGATCCTTGACCTCGTGGGAACCACCAGTTCCTAAACGATCTCTAGGACTTTGTTGTAATAAGGCTGTTATAATATCCTTAGCCTCGGGTTGTACAGGCCAGTCTTCCTCGTCCGGCCATTCGATGTCATCTAAAAAATACAAAATTCTAATTGAATATTGCCTTCGAAGATATTGTGCTAGAAAATCATTTTTTTTTCTCAAAAAGAACGTACCGTTAACTGTATGAGCAAACAATTCTTCTGGGGTATCGCCGAAGAATGGAACGCAACCTATCAAGAATTCGTAAAGAATTATTCCCATGGACCACCAATCAACAGGTTTTCCATAACCCTGACGTAATATCACTTCCGGAGCAATATATTCGGGCGTGCCAAAAACTTGCTTATCGGAAAATTGTCTAGTATCTCTATCAATGTATCCCTCGTAAAGGTTTGTCGCCACTGAAAAATAAAGAACAGCGATGAACTGTGTATCAGGATTTCCTGGATAGTAAATTAATTAAGACTTACAAGACATGAGTCCCATTTTACTGAGACCGAAGTCCGTCAGTTTTATGTGGCCCAAGGCAGTTATAAGTAAACTGAAATAAATACAGGTTAATAAATTTGATCGTCCGCTTGAAAAATTTATACGCATCTACGCAAGTAGCTATGTAGAAGTGCCAATAATTTTCATACTTATCAGGTTTCAGATCGCGATGAACGATACCATAGCTGTGGAGATACTCTACAGCCAGAACTGTTTCTGCAAAGTAAAATCGTGCCATATCCGGCGGAAGTGGACCGATGTTCTTTAGGAGAATGGCACAATCACCACCTTCGACATATTCCATCACCAGACACAGATGTTTCTGTATGAGAATTATTGAATTAAAGACATAAATTAAATACTTTCCCTAAGATTAAAGATATTAATGTAAATGAAGACCTTTGACACTAGCAAATACCTTAGTCTCGAAGCTACAATACATGGAAACTACAAAAGGGTTGTCGGTGAAGCTCATTATGTCACGTTCTGCGAAGACCTGCTCCACTTGATTGCGCAGCATAAGATTATTCTTGTTAATCTTTTTCATAGCAAAACGTTGCCGAGTTGTTTTTTCCTTGACCAAATAAACAGCACCATAAGCCCCATTACTGATAAGCTTCAGAACTTCATAATCATCCTCGCAAGGAACTCGTTGTGATTTATTATCATCATCCTTATTGGGACTCGAAGAAGCCAGCTGCAAGTTGCTGTCGCTCGAGCTGGTCGAATCCTCCAGCTTGTTCAAATCCTCTTGCAATTCTGAGGAAGCGAGGAGGCAATATGTCCTCGTGAAAAATTCTAATCCAGCGTATTGACGGTTTGTAGAACTTACCGGAAATAGGATCTCTGTTTAGAGATAACTTATTGATAATATACTGCGGAATATCGGCTTTAATACCGGCATTAAATTTGGCCTGACCCTCGGCCTGTTCCAGCAAATGGTAGAATTCCTCCGGATCGAATTCCAAGCACTCCAGAAGACGCGCTGGTCGCGATATAACTAACAATAGCTTCTTAATGAGTCCAGTTAGACGAGTCGCCGCTTCCAACGACTTGTCTTTTGTCTAGAAAATTGTAGAGAGAAAAATTCCTGAGGTTGCAGCCCAGATTCTCGCAAACGTCTACGATACACACGATGTGGATGATACCGACCTCAATTAAAAGATGCTCAAGATTCTCGCTCATTTCGTAAAAGTATCTAGAGGTTATTAACTTCTCCTGGGATTTTTGTAAGCAATCTCGCGCCATCTCAATTACTTGATGATGTACAAATCGTAGGATTGGTAAGGAATCCTGTGCCATTTGTGTTACCACCTCGTATTCGTCTATTTCTTTGTTTTCATTAATGAAATTCGTTAGACGCTCCTCCATCTGTTGCGTAGCCTGTCAAACGGAAGTTGTCATCGCATTCGAATAAAGAGTAGAGAAAATCGTGGCAAACATTGTGGAATTTGAGAAGTTTTTATAAGGCAAGAACTTCGTTAACGAAGAGTTTCCTGGGTGGTTGCACCTGCGGTATTTAGGCCAGACCACATGACCTCGCAAAAGTGGATGAGAGGAACGTAACAAGAAGTCCAGCTCGCACGTAAGCTGTGAGTGTTATTTTCGAGTGAATCTTGGGAATTTTTCATCTCAGTTCTAAAACTCTGGCCAACAGCCAAGAGTTGTTTTCAGTTAAGTCGCATATTGTATTTCCGCCAGGAGGTTTCAGACTATCGTTTCGAAGCGACAGATAATGCACATTTTTACATAGCTAATACAGTACTCATTATGCGCGCGAAATCACAATCTAATCCAATTCAAAATAAGATAAAGAATTCTCTCCTGAATTTGAAATTTTAAACCTATTAAAAGTAAAGCGTACCTTAGGAAATCGTTCCTTGTAAAGGGTGTTCATCATAACAATTTCACTGTCCAGTACAGGCGATCGACTGGGACTACTGCAATTGAAAAATCAACTTAGTCTTCGGTGCTTCAAAAGTATTTCTTGAGTATTAGAACTTGACCTTAAACTTCGAGAGCGTGGACGATGAAGGGGCGACCTGCGACCTTCTTCCTCAAGACTGAGAGAGACGCATCCTGGTATGCTGGATATGCTGGATCCAGGAAATCCGGGATGCGACGTGCAGGGTGTACCAGGTTTTGAGAAATGACAAGATAACATTCGTAACTCGTCCTTGGTTGGAACATTTGGCAGTTGGTGCAATCGCTCTTGACTCGAGCATTGCGACTAAGGTTGCATACATTGAAGATATTATTAATAGGAAGGTCTAGACACTCGACTACGTGATGATGATCATACATACTGAGACGTTACTTGATCCAGGTGTCGTACCGTATCCACTGGACGGTAAACTAGCCACGGACCAACGTCTGCCGTCAGCTGTCGCAGTACCACCCCCACCGATCCTTAATATATCAAAAACAGAAGATACAAGATTAGTGTAATAATTGCTTTAATATCTATTATCTATCTATCTAATCTAGTCTGTAGATAGTAACTATGATACAGAAACGAAGTAATAAAATCAGTGAAGTAGATACCTTTTAATTGGAGCAAAAGCAAAATGCGGACTGGATGACATCCTAGGACTCTCTAGGGGACTGCCTACGATCGGTACGAACGCTAGATTGGGAAACAAGCATAGAGAAATTAATAGACTATTTATTAATAACTATTTCTGTATATTGTATGGACTATTAAAAGAATAACACAGTTTTGACGAGTCTTATTATAGCCATAATGTTAAGTCGCAAAGGATCTAATATGTTTTTAACGGTATGATCAAGATGGACAACCTTATTATTGTGTACAGAAACCTAAAGTTAAATTACATTTAAAGCTTGCTAACACATTTAATAATATCATGACCAAAGCTATTAGCATACATTTGTATTCACAAATAGAAAAGTCTTGCCAAAGTGCTTGCATAATGTCATCTATTACCTGAAGATATATAATGTAAAAATTCTTTGTGACTATCAAGATAGAAAAGAGACTATCCTACTAGAGAAAGTAAAAATGTAATGATCAAAATACATTGTTTTAAATATGCATGCTGTAACCTTACCGGACAAAGGTGAGTGACACCGGGGTAATGTAGGTGAGGTCGTTGCTATGAAAGATTTACGGTGGGCTGCTTTAGCTGCGCGTCGTGGAATATTAAAATCGCGCTATACAAAAAAGAAAGTTTTTATTAAAAACAACTTTGAAGATTATCAATTTCCTGGAAAAGTAATATTTATTGCAATTAGCATGTACGAACCATATGAACAGAAAGGGATGGTGCAGATTTTCCTATAGCAGAGTTTCGCATGCGTACCAAGTTTGAGAGTTCACCGCTGACTGAAATTATTGACAAAAGAAAGTATAAAAGTTCTTAATATAACAATGAAGAAATATGTGATAATAACCATGTCGAACAGGAGCTTCCTTGCTTTCAACTTTGGGTGGCAAAGGATGCCTTATAACTTCCCCGTCCATATTGCTTGGAGTTTCTTCGGATTCAGGTTGATCAAATACAAGGACCCGGGCTGAATTACCATGCGAGCGGAGTCGTGGTCGGCTCGGTCTGTTTCTTGCTTGATCCATGTCTTAATCTTCCCAATTGTTAGATATCATACGTAAGCTGTTAATTGATAACATGAGAAACCACAAAGTTGAATTAATCATTAACAAAGCTAAAAGTATATCAATAAAAGACAATTAGAACAATCATAATTGTTGCTGGCGACGCGAATTTCCCTATATAGCACTTTGAATTTCTTCTAACAAGCAGAAAGGGTAGTAATCTTTATCATTTGAATCCAAACAAGACATAAATCAAATTAGATAGGAGATCCGCGCGAATAAAAATTGTCTCCAAGTGAATCACTCTGTGTCCATAATATTCCAATATGTATGTCTCACAATAAAAATTTAACCCCACCCGCGTCTTCCAATAGAGTTTATTGTATCTTATGAATTGACATTACCTGTAAATTCCAAAGGAACGATAAGGAAGAGGGAACCTGACGGCAGCACAGAGCGAGCGACAAACACACACAACAGTAAGCACGCACGGTGGTTAAGAAATATGCGAATCTAGGGACGATCGGGTCTCGAATTCGGGGCCCGAAGCCCATCTTTACTAGATGAGCGTCCCCGGGAAAAGGCAGCAGTCAAAACTGCGAGATCAAGCTCGCATTTTTCCTTCAGGAGGGAAATTAATTACGAAACGCAAAGCGACCGTGGCTTCTGACTCATGATGGACACACAGCACCACACAGCACACAGTACACACCAGTACACACTGGTACACACACAAGCATATGCGCAATACGGACCCCAGAAGCACCGAAGCTGCTTCGTCCGGAGTTGTTCGCCATTACGATCGGGACGGTTCAGTATGGTTCAGTATGTGAATAGCAACTGATGGCAAATGATGGCAACAGCCCGCAACAGTCCTTCGGTAACTCGCGGCATTTACTGCTGATAATTATGCCAACAGTTTCAGTGATGCGAATCATCCCACTTTGCCTCTATTTAAAATAATTCCATTCTTTGATAATTATTAACCGGGTAGCTTAATATAGGCGGTAGATAGATATATATGACCCTGGGTCTTACCTATTGCAGTGTGACCCAAGGCTTTTGAAATAATCATGAGTTGCAACCTCATTAATTCTGATCGATAAGCAGATCTCTCGTTGAAAAACTTGAAGGTTGATCACATCTTTTAGCGGTTCAATGCAACTTCGTTCCGACATGCCCATTTTTGACACATGTCAGCTGATCAGAGATGTTGAAATAGCAACCGCTCTGAAAACGTCGAATCGTAAGAAGTCGCCAGATGGTCAGTTCCTCTAAAAACCCAAATACTTTGGCGCTATAAGTATATCTGCCTTGATCTGCTTATTGGTGTGTTTTGTAACCTTACACTTCACACGACATTCAAGGTTTTTAGTAATTTTTATCGAGCAGCTATCCCGTCGTTCATTGCTTTTTTATTATAAGAAATATTTCCTCTTCAAGTTGCAAGAGAGCTATTACAATGACACGGTGTTCGGATACGTAATCGGCAGATTGTAAGGAATGTTATATTTGAGCGTATCCATATGTGTCTAGCATTAAAATGATTTATATTCTTACAGTAATAAAGTGAGCTTGTCACGACGTATATCATCACTGTGGTCACAAAGAACAATCCTTTTATAATCGACCGAATGGACACGGCGTGGCAATATCATACACAAATCAGAACTGGTAGTCTGATCCGACTGAAATCTGTACAAGAAGAACCTTTGAGCCAAATTGTTCACAGAAGAGTTCGACCGATTTGGCTGCATCTTATTACTATTTTTTTTACTAAGAAAATGCTCTATTCTGCTATCAAGTTCAGTGTAGCAGGAGGAATTATGTTTCAGTTTCATTCACGTATTGGATTTTATTTACTCATTTTAGCAGCCTGTACCGATAGTGTTTGACTATTATTCTATGGACAATTCATATTCAACTTTTATTTTTTCTTGTGTTGTATATGAACACTATTATGTTTTTCAGTGTGTTACGTTCTAAAGAATAAGATATATAAAAATGATGTCTATTTTAAGAGTTGCGCGTCCTATGCGTTACCAGCATAAAAGAATAGCTGTATTACGCATTATTCCTTGCCAAGCTTATAAAAGTGTTATCAAATCTCCTGTGGTAGAATTTAAAAGCTCTTTAGTATTGTGCAAGATTATAAAGCAACAAAAATATTATTTTCAAACTACACCAAGACGTAATATTCCTCCTGTTATTGCATTAATTCTACGGCCATTGATTCGTATTGGAGCTTTCTTGTTTGGTCGTGCCTTCAGAAAGTGGTGGGCTAAAAAGTCTGTAGAAGAACGCGAAAAGTATAGAGGATGGTTTTCGAGAAAAAAACAGGTATTCTTTGGTGAGTTGATATACTGTTTTAGGATTTAAAACATCAAGAGTCATATTGTGATTATGAATTTTCTTTTTAAAGGAATCATAGGTGCTTTTCTATTTGGACTTGTACTTTACTATGGCACTCATATACAAACTGATCCACTGACCAACCGCTCTCGATTCATAATGTTTAATAAGAAACAGCAGGCTGCTCTATCTAAGATTATCTTTGAAATGGTGCATTTTACACTATTTTAAAATTTCTCCTAATATGAAATATTTATAGTAACTATGTTATATTCTATCATACAGCATTTAGAAACATTCAAAGATACTTTGTTAACGATGAATCACCCAGCATACAAGATACTCAACAAAGTTATAATACGGATACTACATTCTAATAAGGATTTAGAATCTATAAAGGACAAGCAATGGACTTTAACTGTTGTCAATTCCCCTCTGAAAAACTCTTATGTTTTACCAGTTAGTATAAATCTTGCTACGAAAGACTGCTTATACGAAGATCCTCTCCTTCACTTCATGATATAATTTTAGGGAGGAAATATTTTTGTATTTATGGGTATGTTAGAGATGGTAGAAAATGAAGACCAATTGGCAGTGATTTTGTCTCATGAAATGGCACACGCACTCCTGGATCACTCGGTAAGCACAACACTTACGCAGTAAAAAATTATTATTGATTATCAAAAAAAATTTTATTTTTCTTATAGATTGAACAATTATCAAATGGCATAATATTGGATCTATTATTAGCCGTGCCAATTGCTATGATTTGGGCATTCTTCCCAGATTTAGTAGCAGTAATTTTTCAATTCTTGGGACAAGCTGTAATAGATCTAATTCACCACCTACCATACAGTAGAGCCCTGGAAAACGAAGCTGATCAAGTGGGCTTGATTCTATGTGCAAAAGTATTAAAATAAGACTTTCAATTACACCCAACCTCATTTCCCTAGTCTCCGTAGTCGGATAAAAAGTGTTTTCCTCGATGATTAACAATTCTAATATAACTAAACATACGTTTTCATTTTTTTCAGTCATGTGTGGACGTACGCGAAGCTGTTGTTTTTTGGGGATTGATGAGAGTCCTTAGTGAACTCAAGGTTGAACCAGAGCAGATACCAGCATGGTTATCGACACATCCGAATCACGGAGATCGAGAAAAGAGATTAAATAATCAAATGGAAAAAGCATTAGAGACAAGATCTTCTTCTGGAGTATGTAACTCTTCCTTGACATTCAAATTATTCGTGCGATAGGTCACAGTCGCGTTAGGCACTGACGTTTTACTTTAATTACATCTGGAAAGTGAAGAATCGATTAATAATTTTAACGTTCATTTTTACACATAGTGTCCACCGCTGCCTCCCATTGATCCAAGAAAAAGATTTTACGCGCTCACGACCAAAGAACATGAAGCAATATTCAGACGACGTGGAATCATCCGGGTTTCATAATCCTTTGGAGAAGCTGGACTTCACCCTCATACAAAAATATTCTTCAGGGTAACATCTTAATGTCTAATTAGATGGCTGCTTTAATATGAGGAATTTGAAGAATCTTTAAGTATTTTCATTCTATATGATTTAACGAATGCCTAGTCAAAACAGTAAGATGTCAAAAGATTCATGTCCAAATTATCTTGCTCATCTCGAAATAGAATCGTTAACCGTTTTAGTGCTATGGACACATATGTATATGTGTCCAGCAAGCATTTAAATTTGAAAAGCTCCGAATTTGAGGGTTAATATAAAAATGCATTATATGTAAATAATATTAACGAGAGGATATCAAAAATAAATATGTGCCATAACGTGATTTTTTAGTAATTCGCATTACACATTCGAAACCTGATAACTAATTGTAAGTTCTGCTTAATCCTCGGGCTTCCCTAACACGTCGGTGTTCTTATTAATAAGCAGACTCCCGAACTTTGTACCGTTTTGTCGATTGTTCTTTGCTTTTGTATTTTTTATTTAAATTTCTTCTTTTCTTTTGCATTTTGGACCCATCTGTACTGCCATCTAGATCTTTACAATTTTTTACGTACAAATACGTACAAATTTGCTATTTTATGATCGTTGGATTATTGAAAGTTACTTGAAACATACTGCTTTAATTATTATTTGAATCCAAGAATAAATAGTTTCATCGAATTCATTAAAGTCAAATCCAATTGAAATTCATTGTTTAATTTTTTTTTTTTTAATTTCAACACAGATATGTTTAGTTGTCGAGTACATCTCATCTACTAACGTTTCGTTACCACATCCAGTTTCTTGATAAATAATCATCATATAAAGAGATTTATATTCTTTTGCCTGTGTGCCATAGCCTACCCACTGCTTTGCGCTGCACGTGATTCCTTTATCACAGTTACATCCTTCCTTTACTTTGAAATACTCTCGTCAGTCGGTTTACGCCTCTATACAGGACGAAGGAAATTCGAGAGCTCACAGTAGTAGAGACATCCTGGCCTTTTGCCTTTGTATCTTTAAATTCCTGATAGTTTCCTGTGATCTACATGTAACGTGGTGCATAATTCAGAGTAAGAATTTCTATTTGAATTCAATTTATCGATACGCCGATGCAACATTTACAATGAGTACCGAAATTCTTCTACTGTTACTACCTGTAGTAGTTTTTGGATATAATTTAGACACAAGTCGTCCCATCCTCTACTCGGATCCATCAGTATCAAATGGAAAAAACTTACAAAATGATTCTGGTCACGATTACTTCGGCTATAGCGTACTTCTGTACCACTCGGCAGGAAAGAATTCATCATGGTATGATTTGATATTGGCCATGACGTCATTAGTTGGAAATCCATGAATTTCTTAATATTTCGAATAATAATTTAATTCTATAATATAATTTAAATGAAGGTTAATTGTTGGAGCACCTCGCGGGAATTATTCATTAAATCAAAGACAAAAATTGCCAACGAATCCAGGCGTTGCTTATCGTTGCGAATTATTTGGCAAGAAATGCACTCAAGTGACGCCAAGTGATCCTTATGACATTCCAGTGCAATTAGCAAATTTGCATCCTATCGCAATACATAAGGCTGAAAGCTGGTTTGGTGCAGCTCTGAGTGTATATGAACCGGATGATATATTAACAGTAAGAATTATTCATTCTTCTGTGTTTTCTGACATTCTGTCAATAAGATATCTGACTAATCATTATTTTATCTATTAATTTTAGATTTGTGCACCTCGTACGACTATGACAATCAAAACTATACGTGAAAATCATCTTACTATGCATGGACTATGTTATAATGGCTTGATTACATCAGGAAACATGAAAGCTAACATAGAGAGAGCATTCGTTCACGGTATTTTTTAATATAATAAGTACTGGTCAGACAAAATTCAGTCTAATTTAAAATATTTCAGATTTTTATGGACGAGAGTGGAACGATCCTGTACGTGGATTTTCTATAAAGTATAGCACGGTACAGTTCTCCTCATTAGATTTCTTAAACTATCCTATTACAATTGCATAATATAGTACATGATTGATTTTTATTACAGAACTATAGTGAAAATGCAATCGGCATAGAAGGAATGCCAGCTAATAAAAGATATGGTGCTGTGCAATTGATACGTCCAGAAGAGTCACCGATCAAGAAAACTAATGTAATTTATCCCTCAAAACGTGTGACAGAAAAAGGAGTACTACCATATTTTGGTATGTATTTCATATTGCACCACCCAGATAATGCGCTTAAAGTTATCACGTGCGAAAGTATAAAGATTAAAAATCAAAAGAAATGAAAATAATTACATACCGTATATAAATGACGTATGTTAATAATTATAAATTACAATTGATATGAACCCAGGGTATTGCGTGACGTCCGGCTACTTTTTCAAGAAGAACGAACTTTTGTTCGCCACTTCGGCACCCGGATTGCGTTACAGAGGAGGAATAGCGATAATCGATCCTAGAAATCCTGACCTCGTTCCAACTATCATAGGAAACGTAATTGGCCAGTATTTTGGAGCAAGTCTAGCTGCAGGTGACTTGAATAACGACGGCCTGGATGATCTCGCAGTCGGAGCTCCTCATTGGGGACAGGATAATGGCAAAGTGTACATTTATCTTGGCAGTGAAACAGTGAGTTATCGTATTATTAAATGGCTTCTCCTTCACAGATGAAAGATTATTTATATTTCTCTGATAAATTATAGGGCGAATTTGTAGCAGGTGCAACCTTATCGGGTAACGTAGAAGAGGGTCAATTCGGTTACGCACTAGTCTCTGGCGATTTAGACGGTGATGGATTCGATGGTAATTTTCAAAATATAATTCCTAAAAATGAAATATTTCTTTGTAGTAATAGGACATGTGGAATTCATTATATTCTTTTGGACAGACCTTATCGTAGGCGCTCCGTGGGAAGATTCTGGTGTTTTGTATGTATTTAATGGACGCGTTTCTATGGAGGAAGGGACTCTTCTGCGACCGTCACAGAGAATATCTGGCAGTGATATTTTTCATGGTCTTCAAAGATTCGGTTACACCTTTTCGGAGCCGATCGATATTGACGGAAATGGGTTAAGAAATTATTTCCATTGTTGACGAGTAATAGGATCAAGTGATCTTGGTACCAAGTTATGCTTTATCATTCACAGATATCCGGAAGTTGCAGTTGGCGCATACAAATCTGGCCACGTCGTTGTACTCAGAGGCAAACCTGTCGTTAAGACGATAGTTACAAGTAAAATATATCCAAGTTCGCTGAATAGAAATTCCACGAGTTTTCAACTTGAAACCTGTATTGATCAGTTGGGCAAGAAGGTTCATCGCGTACAAAGTACAGTTCACTTACACGTTTCATTCGGATCGGTAGAAGACGTTCAAAAGACGAATCAATGATTTATTACAGAATACAAAATCGAAGCGAGGATCGACGAAGATCTTAAAAGGATCAAAGAGAGTGAACTGAAGAGTTTGCAATATCTGGACTTATCTATAGGATCCTGTACAAATTATTCTTTCAGTGTGACAGTAAGTAAATTTATTCGAATTTCAATCCAGCTTTTAATAATCAACTGTTTAAACATTCTGATAATTTATTTTTTGTTACAGACCGACATCAGTAATTTTCTCGATCCCATAAATATATTCATACGATATCAAATTGCAGAAAAAATGGAGAAAACTGTTATTATCATAGGCGACAAGGGGGATCAAGGTATTCCTACAAATTTTACGTCACATATATTTCCTCGTTATTAACTTCATAATTAGTTTTTAATGTATTTCCATAAGATGATACGTTCTGCCATTCATGTGCAATGGAAAGTAGTGAGAGTTTACTCAAATGGATTCAGCTGACACTGCCGTTCGATATTGGCTGCGGAGATGACAAAGTTTGTCACTCGACCATAACTGCGAATGTTATATTTATCGGAGTTCAGTGAGTCTTGAAATATTTAATATTCCTGAAAAATATGAAATCACGAAACAACCTCGCATAATTTCTCAGGGATAATGATACGTGGGTCATCGGATCGGACGACATAAGTTTGGAAATGAAATTGAATAATCACGGCGAGATCGCATATCTCACAACGGTTGTATTTTCTTTTCCGGATGGAGTGACGTTACGCAGTATATTGCCATCGTGCCAAGAAAGTACAAGCAATAACAGTTTGACAGTAACTTGCGATGTAGGGAATCTTGCCGAAGGAATGAATAATGTAAGTTGAACATTTTTGCATTAGCATAATCGCACGGGGAAGCGTGCTATTGAGCTTACTGAATTTGACAGAAAAGCGTCCTGCTGGATTTGGATATGAAAGCCCTGCATGAAAGCTCGTGGCACAATAAAACCTTAAGCTTTACCATGACCATTCAAACGCGCAGTATCAATCAAGGAATTAGTCAAATTACAATGCCTTTACGTCTGGTAACCAAAGCTGCACTGTCAATAACTGGGTACAATAATCTTTACTTTACCAGGACTTTCCTTTTGAGAGAAAAATTAACCAACGTCTGTGTCTTTCAGGAAAGCTAACGAGGAAAGTTATTACTTTTCTAGAAAAAATGAGAATACTCTGAATATAACGTTTCAACATATATATCAGATTATTAAGTTAGGTGCAACGCCCATTTCGGATTCGGAGCTCACAGTCGACGTGCCAATAGCTACAGGGAATTATAGTTATTTTCTATCTGTATATAAACCTCAGGTGAGTGAAATTTATTTTTAGTTTCTTAACTAAATATCCCATCACTCGTATCCACTTGGATATAATATTTCTACTGACTGTTCTTTATTATTTAATTTTCAGTTGTACATTTCTGGTAGTCGTTACGAATGTTCTTCTCAGGGTATCGTGTGGTTTAGACCGGACACTGTAGA
Source organism: Calameuta pallipes (assembly GCA_030142375.1). Lineage (NCBI taxonomy): Eukaryota > Metazoa > Arthropoda > Insecta > Hymenoptera > Cephidae > Calameuta > Calameuta pallipes. The sequence goes on from JARQSW010000531.1 coordinate 322,782, forward strand.
TGCCACCCTGGAAGATGATAACACCGAAGCTTTACAATCGATTAACGTTTATCAGAGAAGAAAACGAAATAGTCAAAACTCAAGTAATCCGGTACACCGGGAAGTCGGTACAAGATTGATAAATCAAACGGATCTGTCAAAGGAGGAGAAAGGCGAAATAATTTATCTTAATTGTTCTACCCATGGCGTCCAATGCGAAAGAATAAAGTGTAATTTAGCTGCATTGAAAGAAACAAAGGATATTGGCAAACTGTATATCAAAATGGTCCTAAATTTTTCAACGTTTAATGGTAAATTATTTACCTCTTTATTAATCAAAAATATTAACATCAGAGATTTATTTTGTCATTTTTTCTATAGCTACTTCGCCACACGTTGAGAGAATAATTCGGCTCAGTCTGAATGCCAGCGTCACAGTGATAAGACCATCGATATCATTACCAATTGCTGGAACTATGTAAGTCTATCGATTGTATCGATGATAATGAATAATGATACATTTTAAATGTTTTTACAGATCGATGATCAACGTAACAACAGCATTTTATGGTAGCGCAAAAAAAATCAAAGTTTCCTTTTGGATTCTAGTTGGATCCCTATTTTTAGGGCTGTTATTACTGTGCATAATTGTGGGAATTTTGAGTTGGGTGAGCAGAATCATTAAAAGGCCATATTTATCCGAACCTGCGTATTTATTCAATAAAACTGTAATATACATTTTTTGTATGCAGCTGGGTTTCTTTAAGAGACAGAAAAAGGAGGATCTCGATGCACTCAAGGCGAATATTCTAGTAAGATTAAATTATAATGTCAGTCACAAAAAATGATGAGTTCAATAACTAACATATTATTAATTGCAGAATATGGAACCGAAAAGTAGCAAGTGATACGCAACGTACATTTCCAACAGAAAAGATAGCACAATGTTTTTCTATTTCATATCGCTAATTGCGTGCAAATATATTAAATCTTTTCTCTCCCAGAATTATATGAATGACTAGCATGGTGTGTGAAGCACAGTGGATTAAGCGTTAATTGTCCCGCTTTACTTGTGCGAAAGATGGTGCAGTACTTTATCTACTTAAACTCATTTTGAAATGCCTTTTCACAACGCAGACACGAAAAGTCAATGGATGATGAATATCTTGAGACACAGAATAAATAAAAATACATTAAACTACGGATTTTTCTTTCTATTCCAAAATCGTATGTATTTCGTCCTTCATTATTTTATTTTTTTTATACATTACAATTCACAATCAAGTTGCTTCCCATTGAAATGTTACTTAATTTTTTTTTTCTATCTTCCTTTATATATATGTACATAATATATAACGTCACTTATCATTTATACGATCAAATGTGCTCAATGTATGTACGCAAATACAAGAATATTTACATGGCCGTTTAGATGCACGTACAAAGTTTTTTTTTTTTTCTCATGATCAACAAATCACGGTACAGCCCTTATCGCGACCAAAATACAATTGAGTGCATGGAATTTATTCCTTCATTTCGTTTATTCACATCGCTTAAAAAGAGTCTTCATGCATTGATCCCAGCATTACCGTAATTTGTTTCACAATCGCACAATATTCGTATTTCAAAATCATTCAATCACACATTCATCTTAGATGTAGATTTGAGTCACATTAAAACTGGAAAAAATACAGAAATGTAAACAAGTGTTAAATGAAAAAAAAAAAGATAGATTATCACATACGCCTAGCCCTATCAGGATAATACACCTTGTCTCATACGCGTTACACGAGCACAAATTATTCGGCCTCCATTTTGACATTGATAATTATCCCGGACACGAATACCGCGAACCGAAGACATGGAGTTTAATTGGTCTTTTAATATTTTTTTCAAAATTCTCCTTTCACCTTCCCACTCTGCTGGAGTGCTGTGCAGCACTCGACAATCAGGGCTGCGCATTTATGCAAATGTTCAGCTGTAGATATGCTCGAGGGAGTCGTTTATATAAAACGACTCCATTTCGTAAGACAGTCAGGGCTGGTGAACTTCTGCTCTGCATGAAAATACAGGTAGACGATTCATTTGGAGCATTACTGGATCTTCGCCATCTGATGCGGCAACCGTCTCCTAGGAATCATCATCCAGTAATAAATAGTCATTGATGATTCCTTAATTCTCAATAGATGCTCCAATCCCGATTCAAGGTTTTTATCCCAAGAAACGAGAGTGCGAAAACACAAGAAGACACTCGAGTCTCTCTGGCATCTATCGCCAACAGTCAGTAATAATAACTTGATGCAGCGGAGTGCATAATTCCTTTAAAGTTCCAAATTCTCTAGTGATCTGCTACGCAGACGCTCGTCAGGGTCACTCTTGTTGAGGGTCATTCTTGATGACGAGACATCTAGTTAGATTCGATGATAACGATGAGGTCGATAAGTCACGATGATTCTTGTAGATAAATTCTTGGTTCTTCGTTTAAAAAAATTCTTTTCCTTGTCGCGACGCTCTTTAACATTTCTAAGAGTTTATCGAGCCAATAATTTGTGATCCCATAACGCGTATGACTTTTCACAATCGCTATACTGTATTAAAATATAGAGTGATCGTGTTACAAGGTCTTACTTAAAGTTCTTTCGTATCCTTAGGATTGTTTCCAATCACAATTATATGCTGTTATAAGCCTAAGCTAATCTTTATCGATACTTTATAAAAAGATATTGTTTTTCTTTCTCAAGTGCGAGCCTTGTGCTGTTCTCTCTTTAGACTTAATTTTACATCACAATGCAATGTCCACAGGCCATACTATGATTTCACTTCGAGAAGTCATCAAATGCCATAAGCTCAACTAGAAACTATCGTAAAGTTTGAAGAATTGACCATTCGAAGTCTTCTAAGCATATTTCAAAATTATACATAAGAAAAGAAAAATATAAATTTTTAAGTGTAATAGAAAATAATAATTCCTCAATGTATTTTTTGTGTGAACATTTTGAATAATTATACCTATTAGGTTATGTCATACTAATTCTTGTATATTTCAAACGCAAAGTCTTTTTCCAACAATAGTATGACGATAGCATTTCCATTAATAAAGCTCTGACAGTATCAAATGAATGACAAAGCCTACTTAGAAAATGGAAGCATCTTTTCTTTCTTCAAGTACGATGCACGTCATTTTAGGAAACAACATTTTTTACGGTTAACGACGGTACAAGCGAATTTTTCATGGTAAACGTCTTTGCACGTAGAACGACTATGAAAACTAGATTTTATATTAACAGAAAGATAAAAGATGCTCGTGTTATTTTTTTTATATTTGAAAATTTATAAAATTCAAAAAGTATTTCAAAATTATTGTGAGCTACTGACAGCAGTATTATATAGAGCGTCTCAAAGTTCTGCACACGACACAGCACTGTTCTAACATTGTGAGAAAAGAAAATCTAACAAAGGCTAATCACGTGATATACGAATAATGTTAAATAAGTTACGTTTCCTTAATTTTAGTCTATTATAATTATTCCGCTTCAACTATACTAAAAGTATATCACTTATAGAATTACACGTTAATCGCTGATCCAGTTTCCCTAGATTTTATCATGAATAACGATAACATAAATTTATGTTAATTTGAATTCTATCGAAAACAATATTTGTTATTAGATGCTGACCCTCTATCAATAGTGAACATCATATTTACATTCAATGGCTTCAAAGTGATTAAAAAAAAAGAAGAAAAAAAAAACATGAAACGATACTTTAAGATGAAACATATCATCTTCGAAAATATTGAATGATTACATATTAATACCGAACGTTGAGAAATTAGGAAGAAAATAAAAGACAAATTACGGTTAACGAAATTTGTTATAAAAAGAGCCGCGCACGAGATTGCACAAATGAAAATATCTAAACCTTGAATGGGCATAACTACTTTTTCACGCGAACATGAAATAACTTACCTTTATAACAAACTCTAATGTTATGCTTATCAGCGCAACAGACACTGTGTTTAATATTTAATTCGAGTCAAATAAATTGGATGGCGAAAATTGCGTTTCTATAAAGTGTACAAGCAATATGAATGTTAGTTACCTCTTTCACTTTAAATTATAAACGGAAATAATGAAAGTGACTGAATCGCTATGTTCGCCGACCAACGATGAATTCGACATACGATGTAATAGAAATAAAATTAAAAAAAAAACACGAAGAAAACATTGAGCACGCAGTCACGTGAACCAACATGAACCAACATGAACCAACATGAACCAACATGAACATGGCCATGGAACTTTATAGACATTTTTCTAAATGCGTTGATCTATTTTTCAAACGCTGCAGGTGGAATTTGCCCGAGCTTATAAAACTCGTGAAACGTCGACAGTGCTTTGTCAAAGTTCCATTGCACTTCCTCTAAACATTTCAAACTCCATTCCAAGTTCATGTTCGTTTGTTGACTGAGTGTCATTGTCATTTGTTCTTTCATGACTTGGGACAATACCGGTACTGTTGAACTCGATGCCGATGAAGATGCTGACCCAGATGCAACTGGCCCTGACGCGGCCACCGACTGTTCTGAGAAAGCTTTCCTCTCTTGCATTTCCGACGGTTGACTAATATGCAATTGTTCATTACGAATGCAGTATCCACTTCCTTCAGGCACAATTATGAAGGTTCGGTTGAAGTAACGAATAAGTTCCTCCTTGCTATCCAACTCTTTAAACAATCCTGTCACGGTGATCAGCATCATTGTTTCCTGAAGAAAAACATTGTTGTGTTATTAGATATATGCTGTCCAAAAAAAAAGTCTTTTTTACTTATAATTTCTTGTTCCGCTTACCGTCACCAGACTGATGTCCATCGTGAAACTATTGAGATCATGCTTTGTTCGTGGCAATTGAGAAATGAAGGACACCACTGGCAGTCTTCCTTGTTTCAATAATTTTCGTCTTTTATTGGTGTCATTTAACCTACGTAGGTTTCTGTTTTCAGACAGATAGTTATTTAGTCTGAAAATTCAAGTAAGCCGTAAATTCATAGAAAGAGTAACTAAAAATATTTCATGTTGCGTGTTATGTTTAACATACTTATTTGTATTGTTAGCGCAAGAGACTGTCATACTGAAACACGCATGTTCGTGATACGCGTCCAGCAATGGTTGACGATTTTCACTGTCGAATATGAGGAAGAATTGTTGCATAAATTGCCCGCCGATCTCTTGTGCTTTGGCGTTTGCAACAAACATTCGTTGACTCGGTGGTAATTTAACTCCTTCGTCCGCAACATCGAAGACGATTGGTCGTGGCAATTCATTTCCGTCCTTAGGAATAATTTTGTCACGAAAATATTTAGGTAAACAGGCATTTTCTTTATGGCAATGAACATGTTAAAACTTACCAGTTTTAGAAGTTTCGGAAATCTTTTTCGCACGTCACTGTCGCCAAGAAAGAAAAGCCAGAAGCCCGGAAGCTCCGAGTTAGTTGTAACGAAAGCATTCATTATCATAGGATACATTTAAATTTTATCCGCATAAAGATATCAAATTATTATCTTTATCCATGTAACTTACATTGTTTCTATTACATTAAAATGATTAAACCATACATTACCTAACGTAGTCATCGTGTCGTGATTTGTACTTGAAGCAGACTGGATTACCCGCTAATCTGAACTCTTCCAATTTCAAGTCCTTGATCACGTCTAATTGATTCATCTCTCTTATCTGAAAATATTACTTTGTTGTCTCAACTGCACTATTCACAGTGAGATTCTGACAGTCTATTCAGCATTTTTTGAAATATTATACTTACTTTGTTGTCCCCTATATAAAGAATCTTTAGACAAGAGAATTTCTTATGCAAGACATTAAGCCTTTCAATGATGTTCAGCTTGTTCCCATCTAAATTTAATGCCTCCAAGTCAGGGACGTATTCGGAAACGATATCTAGTACAGCCATTAATATAGGAGCACGGAATAACGCGCAAAAATAGTCTGCCACAAGATCTAAAACAAATACGACAATATGAAGTACAAGGTAAGTAAATTATTGCATAAAATTTTATTTAAATTATATCCAAATTTACCTGAGTCTTGATGAAACTTTGACAAGTCTAAGGCTTTTGTTTCTGGTATGTATCGTTTAACCAATGCCAGCTTTAATCGTGCCTTCAGTGATTCGTCAACATCGCACTGTGGATATCCTGGCTTTACTCTAACATGCAACTTAAAGCCATCGCTTGTGGTCACTCTTCTATCACAGTTTAACAACTTGTTAGCTATCTTAAAGTCCTCAATATAAAAAACAGCATCGTTTCCCACAACTTTGTACTAAAAAACAAAAGTGGAGTCTCGATCACATTGATTGCAGAGACTATGCGTCCACCGGAGTTAATCGAGAGTTGAGATAAATTAAATTTCTACCTATAGTTCACTAATATATAAATATATAACATACGTATATCATCTCCTAGCTTAACTCCAATGGAAACATGACCATAGTCATTTAAGAATAGATTAACTTTTTAAAAATATTACTAACCATTATAGGCACGAAGGTATCTGGTGCCATCAGACCAAGTAAACTTGTCAATACAAATTTTTTGTCATATTTCTGGCCATATGGTATCTGAAACGCACCTCGTGAAATGACTTACAAAGAAAGCTTATCTTTTAATACTTACAAGAACTTTGTACCAATTGGCCTCTACGAGACCCATAGGTCTTGATCTCTGAAGCATTCCGCCTCTTAATCCTCTTTGAGGTAATGGGCTGTTTCTTCCTTGTGATGTACCTCGACCCCTCCCCCTCATAATTACTTGTCTTCCATTGTTATTATTGTTAGCACCCAGTGCCATTAATATATCATCATCCAAATTATGTTTGATAGCCAGTTCCGCATATCTTTGTCTATCTCTAATAGGTCTTGCATGATTTTTAAAGGATACCCTTGGCCTTGTACCATCTAAACGGACAGACCTATCATCATGACCTGCCAAGTAACAAAGTACAATTTTATTTTTATTTCTTAAAATTAGTCTATATGTATAGTAACCTGCCTATACCATTACATTAAATATAAAACAGTAAATAAAATATGAAATGGTATCTAAATTATAGTAAACGATTAGACAATTATCAACTGGTGTGGCACGTGCAGCAAATCTAAAGAAAAACGGCATATGCGTCGCAAACTCAATGGGTCCTTGTTATCAATAGAAAAATGATTTTTGCATTGCACTTACCAAAGAAATGCTTATCCTCAGCGTTGTCCAACCTACGTCCACCCCAAGAATTCTTGCTCGTCTTCTTTGGCATTTTCTCAGGATAACTTAAAATCGCTTAATAATTTCCCAAGCAGTCTAAACAAATCGCGCACAGAAAACTAGCAACGTTGAGTAGGATACTACTTTCTACTTCGTGCCAGGTTATATCAGCTTCAATCAGCTTGCAATATACGTCCCTTCCACGGCATTCGTCATCGCTCAACCTTAAGCTACGTTCACAGCGTTTTCACATTTGCATGTTTTGCAATTTTATGAGGATAAACAGATCTTCTATTTGTTATCCACTTCTAATTATTAACTTATAGATCTTCTAATTTTTTTATATGTTCTCTGGTATTACGAATTGATTTAAGTTCGTCGACACTTTCATATGGCATCATCTACATATGTATAACATTATGGGTTGGATTTGTGGATTATGCGCATAGCAGCGGCACAGCGTTCAGAATGGTCCGCACCGCGCTTAACACTTGTAATTTCTTGTAACACGTCTCTGGTAATACATTTTTTGTTGTAACGTATTTCGTCTGACAGAATGGGTACTTGGTCTTTATATTCATATACGTAAAAAGTATTTATTACTTCAATAAAAATGGAGGACGATTGCGATACTACGATTAAGGATAAATTTCCGGAGCCACAAAAGAAATTTTGGCTGGTAAGATTTTCTGATTTTAAGTTTAAAACGAAATGAAAACTTAGGGGGGAATCCTGTTTCATCTCGAAGTATAAGATTTCATTGACGATATGATCTCTACAATGAAAATCCAATGCATATTCCTGATTAAACATGTGGAGTTTTTGCAGAGATCAAGAAAGCGTCCAAATAGCGATGCGGTCAGCGTCAGTTCAATGGATATTTCGATTGGGTCAGAAACTGGAAAAAAGAAAAAACGACGACGGATTACCGAGGTGGCCAGCAATTTCTTCTTATCTTCGGTTCCTACAAGCAGCAGAATTGGAAATGTACTTCAAAGATCATTTAGCATTCAAGCGAATTCATCAGATCTGTCATTGGCTGTGGATGAACCAGACCTAAACACAATAAGGAAAAAGTAATTAACAAATGTTTGTGTAATACACATCTATATGTGCACATCCTATGTATTTTCTTTCACTCCATATTTTAGAATCAGAGGAACTAATGGAAAAGTAGTCAATGCTAGAATCCGCAGCTGGGTTGTGGATGTTGCGGATGGAAATAATGGAATCCATCCAGATGTTAGGCTCAGTCGAAGTGGTGTAAAAAGACAAGAAGCCATTTATGAACTGTGTTGTGGCGAAGATGTACTCCTACATGATCTTTGTATGCTTAGAGATGTATATTATGAACCATTGCTTTCAACTGGAATCCTTAATGCTAATGACATGTCCATACTTTTTGGAGATATATCTCAATTAATAGAGATACATGGCCAGTTGAGAGATGAATTGGTTAAGGTGCGAGATTCAAATGGAGTCACAGACACAGTTGGGCCAATAATACTTAATTGGGTAAGCGATTAAGAATATCCGATAGATAATAATCTCATAACAGCATATACCCGTTGTAACATATACAATGTATTCTTAGGTTTCCACTTTAGCAGAACCATACATTGAAAGATGTAGAGCTCAAGTATATGCAAGGCATTTACTAGAGATGAAAAAAGCAAGTAGTAAACGCTTTAATGATTTTTTAAAAAAGCGTGTACTCTCTCCACATTCGGTTGATCTCTGGACGTACTTGGACGTACCACGGTCACGTGTTGTTAAATATCCTCTGTTGGTCAACGAGATTTTACGGCACACACCTTCAGCTCACCCGGATCAAGAGACATTGAAGAAAGCGGCTGCCGTACTTTCCGAATTGCTCACGAAAATCGATAAAGCCATGGGAGATGCAGAGTGCGAAATAGCGAGAGGGAAAATTAATACAAATTCGGAATACGATCCAATGAAATGTGTAGACGGCGCCACGGAATTGATAACGGAAGGAATCCTTAGAGATGCGCGAGGAACGGTAAGTTCAAATATTTCCCATTATCATACTTCAAATTTGTAGCCTTCAAAATACCCTCTTCTTCTTGTTACAGAAGTTTCACTGTTTCCTTTTTGATACATGCTTCGTTCTTACGCGAGCTACAAGACGTCTCTGCAAAAAATACAATATATCCTATCCCGTAATATCGCGGGATCAAATAAAAATAGAAGTAGAGGAAAAAGTACCGGGATTCGTCATAGGTAATCATCATCTAACGACAGAAGACGAACATGCACAGCGGCACTGGGTCGATTCATTCGGTAGAATTAATCGCATTTCAACTGGAATTGTCACGCGTCAGAAGATCATCGATAATCAGGAAAAGGAAAACACACCGAAAACAGAATCACCAGTTTTGAAAAATCAGCCCAAGAGAAGATCTCTAAGTAGTCTCTGCGAGAATCGGTTTTCAGTTTCTCTTAGGAAGAGTCTTCTTAAACAGAAACGTAGCAGCGTTGGATTCATTTAAGGCCTTCGTGGACGATACTTCCGTGCAAGTAGAAAGTAGACTGTGCGTCTTCACTCGGAGAGCAGCGAATATTGTTCTCACTTAGTGGCAAATTTATATTTTTTTTTTGCTACAAGATGCTACAAGAATTCCTGCTCTCAACAAGACATGTCTGTAACACTACATGGATCGAAATAAGAAACTTTTTGAAGAGATATAAAAAACAGGATACTTGCAAAATATCAGCTGCTGGATCTTGCTTCAAATTTTCGAGTTTGAAGTTTTCCAGGGATTATTGCAAATATCAACATAGATTTTTTTATACCGCTTCACATAACGATTCGTGGTTATTTGAGAATGTTCCTTGTTAGGGAGTGTTATCTTCATGTACAAGAATTCAAAGACAAGTTTCCAGAAAAAAAGAGAATTTGGAACTGATTAAAATATTGTGTACTGTGAAGGATCTTCCGAACTAAAGTGATGAGTTCCTGAACGATTAAATCTACAAGGTCTGAATGATACAGTTACGTATTCGTAAACGCAATTGTAAATTTTTAAGATTATAACTCCAAGCATTTGAAATACAGTATTAAATATTTTCATTATGAAGACTGTATATGCAGCGTAACTATTGTTTACCTAATGTATTGTATGTACTACCATTTTAAATTCTGTATAACTAAAAGCATTTATTTTGTACATTTTATATGCCACGTTTTTTGTGGTCGCCATTTGTACGAGATCACATTAAAAACCCGATAGTGAGGTAAATATAGTTTTTATGAGGCATCCTCACGCGTACTTCATTCACTTCTCATCTCGAATACAATTACGTTTTACCAGGTTTCATGGTATTGCCGTCAGGATATCGTTTCTTGAAAGCCTTTATGAGTTGTGGATCAATTAAATGAACACCATCGACTTGATTACCTAAAGTTATCCAATTTGGTTGAACATTATGTGGACGGCCGAACAATTCGATCTTCCTGGTACCAGGACTCATCCGTTCAATGATCCCATAAATCTCATCCGGCTTGTGACTGGTTGCACGAACTTCCGCTACTATGACGTCACTGTCCAGCCCTCTGTTAATACGGGGATTTCCCTTCATGCCTACCAGGCAGTGTTCCTTTCCATGATTCAGCCAATGACCTGTCCTACCAGTTCTAATGATCCTTTGTAGCTGGTTTGTCTTTACCCAGATAATCTCATCAACTCTATCGTATCCCCATAGCTGGAGACATTCCCTGCCAAGTTCCATAGCTCTTCCAGTAACCCAGAGAAACAAAAGTCCTTCGTCTTGAAGAGCAGGGATTCCTAATTGCCTCATCTCATCATCCGACATGGTTCCGTATGGCAGTTCCATGTGAATATCCCAAGGTGGATCAGCCATGATAACAGCAAATTTTCCTAAAACAGTCATGTCTAGGTATCGAAGATCACATTGAATCCATTGTGGAGGATAAAGGGTCAGTTCAGCGACTCCTACGCCACTGCTGCCACAATTATTTGCATTGCCATTTTTACTATCCAGATTTGTTACTTTATTGATTGGACCACCATTCGTATCCTCAGTATCATTTTGTTCCCTTGGTTGGGACATGGGAGCATCCACTTCGTAATGGACATATCTGTAATTAAACATACATTAAGTATATTATAAAATTTTTTTCATATAATGTTAAATAGAATCACATACTTGCATGTATCCATATGAAAACAGGTGTTCAGGAAACTGCAGTCACCAAGAGATTCGTCTGTGTGACTTTGGATAATTTTTTTGAAATGCAGTTTCTTACACTTCTCTGTAAAACCGGGTCCGCCGTTGAGCTTGGAACAGTCAACACGAGTTCCATGAGGACAAAATTCCATGACCTGTGCTCCTCCTTGTGAACGAAAACGTTCAGCAAGAGATTTTTCCTTGGAAGTCTGCTTCGAAAGAAGGTCAAGAATTTGTTCACCAACTTTTTTACTTTCCTTCTCTCTGATAGTTGGCATTGAGATTAAAGACATTATATCCTCAGTATTTTTTTTATCCAACTTTGGCTGTTTCTCTGCAGTAGCATTGTCATTTGGATCAGATGCAGAGGTATCTGCGCTACCTGGATTTTCTACATCCTCCAATTGTGATTGACACGAGGATTGAGCCTCAGACACACTCAATATTGTGTATCCAAATACACCATCTTCTGTCACTTCTCTGATTCTGCAACATTGAAAGTAAAATAGTAACAGTATAAATGTGAAATAAATATATCAGAAATTTGCAATTTCTGTGTAGCAAGGAAACTCACTAACTTAATTACATCCTGCGCAGCAAGATTCTCCAATATTTTATTAATATCTGAATATGAGACATCTGCACTTAAATTTTTGCGCAACTGATCTGTAAGTTCGGCAGATGTAATAGGTAAATTGGGAGCAGATTCATGCAGAATGCAAAGTACGTCCCTTTTGTATTCTGCATGTTCAGATTTACTAGTTGTCGCAGTAGTCTCTGAAAAGCAAAATTACATTACACCGGTTATGATCTCGGAAATATCTGGTACAGATAAAGTACGACTTGGAGGAGTGTTTATCACCAGCCGTATGAGGCTCCATTCCCGAGGATGTGGACGAAGTAGAGGTAAGAGTAAATAATTCATGTCGTTCGCGTTTCCTCTTCTGCAGTTTCTCTCTCAAACTGTTTCTCTTTATTTTAATTGCTTGTATCTCTTCAAATGCATCTGACATTATTGAACTATTATCAACAACATACACTGGCAAGAACACTATATTCTTGTAAACAAGAACGATAACTTCATACGTAAATGGAGTACCAGTTTCACTCTATTGATGTGGTTCACTCTAAAATTTAAAAAACATGTTTTCCCTAAAACGAGAAACTTAAATTCACATGTCAAAAGCGAAATACTTCATTTCATAATAGAATAGAGCTAACCAGCTGCGGTCAACATATGAACAGAACTAAAAGGTTCAAAAAGCGCAATCGCACGTCAACAGGACAATAGCCATTTTGAAAACATACCTTGTGGTGTTTTACAGCAAAAACCTATTTTATACAAATTTCAAGTTTATAACACAGAAGCAAGCATTAAGTAAATAAATTACAAGGGTATTTAATGAATTTATAAAGTGCGCGATATGATCTTGGATTGTTATACAATGTCAATTGATGTCAATGAATAAGGAGCTACTACTGGCTGCTACGTTAGGCATAGCTGGGCATAGCAATGTAAACGGGCCTTACGGTTCCCCACCAGGAATTTGTTACTCGAAGGAAGGGATTCCAAAGAAATCGGTTAGGAATGGTTTGGGCCAGTGCGCAGCGATATAGTTTAAAAGTTATTGGCGCCCTAGTCTGGCCGCCAAGCCGCTCGTTGGCTCTTGTTGCCTGGGGAGATCAAGAGTGATTACCAGTGATTACCGAAGAGAAGAGCAAGTAGAGTGAAGTGGAGTCAGGACGGTCAGGACTAGTCAGGGCCAGGTAGGGCGGTGTCGGCAAAGTTAGGAATATCGGTTGGCGTTTAGCTGTTACTCGAGACGAGAAGAGAAAGTGATAAGGAGCTAAAGAAATTGGATGAACCCATCGATGGTATTTGTAGGTATTTGGAGTACATTTGGAGTACCACTGGTCAGAAAAGATTGTGTGAAGTTGTGTTTATTAAGGGTGCAGGGATGCGCGACACTCCGTGAGACAGAGAGAGAGAGAGAGCGAGAGATATAAGCTAGGAGAAGAGCTGTTGCCATTGGCTTGCGAACTTCTTAGCATCAGGAGCGACAGAGACACGGGATAAGATGCCCAACATGGCAGCGAGACCAAAAACAACTCGCGTTGAACGACGAATAATGACGTTATCGAGTTCTTCGAATTAACATAATTCTCTGTTGATACGTTTGAACTATCTATGTCCGATCGCGTAATACATCGTCTACTAGAAAGTCAAACGATGTTCGGAAGACAAGAAATCTACGTGATACTAGCTCTTGACTTACTACGGCAATTTTAGCCGCGTCTATCTTTCTGTCACCGGTGCGCCGATTACCAGATATCCAGCTAAACGACTAATTACTTGTCAGGTAAGATTTCATATAGTGACTACTCTATTTTCACTCAGTGTACTTTCGCAACATATGTCGCCTGTCCGGTGCTTCCCTGTGATTCTACTGGATTCTACTTCGATACGCCGTACGGCAAAGTTCTGTGTAGGTAGTTGTATCCAGTTTGCCTTTACACCCACGCCTATTACCACTTTGCTGCTATAGACATACTAATGATAATCATTGTGTCACTCATTAATTCATACCAATGTCAGGTTCACCAGATACCTCCTATGGTGTGTCATTAGAGGTGTGCTACATGATGGAAGACTCTAACGAAGTGTTGGTCTGCATTGCAGAATTTATCAAAGGTATTAAACATCTTCGTGCATTGTTTATTTTACGTGTAGAGTAACTCGATTTCTGTTACAGATCGTTTGTATTTTGTGACACTACGTACTACCGTAAAGCCAAGAAGTACACCAAACACTCATTACTTCAGTATCGACGATGAATTGGTTTATGAAAACTTTTATTCTGATTTTGGTCCTCTTAATCTTGCCATGTTGTATCGGTATTGTCAGAAAGTTAACAGAAAGTTAAAAGCAATAACGCTCAGTAAAAAGAAGATTGTTCATTACACAACCGTAAACCCTCAATTGAGAGTAAACGCTGCGTTTCTCATCGCCAGCTATGCGGTAAGAGTTCACTAAATATTTCAGCCATTCTCTCATTATAGTGCAATTACCAAATTTGTCACAGGTGTTATATTGCAAACGCACTGCCGAAGAGGTTTATGAATGTTTAACGAGCAGCCCAAACAGTCCTCCATTCGCCATGTTCCGCGATGCTTCGTTGGGGGCGCCATGTTATCAGATTTCATTGAGAGAGTGTCTCAGTGCAGTGTATAAGTGCCATCAACTGGGTTTCTTTAATTTTCGTGATTTTCATCTAGCGGAATACGAGCATTTTGAACGTGTTGAAAACGGTGACCTGAATTGGATAGTACCTGGAAAATTCATAGCGTTCTGCGGTCCCCATGCCAAAACTAAAATGGAAAATGGTAAACTCGTGCAGTATCAACTACAGACCAACGGAAATCCATGTTGATTTCTAATCTCGTTCGACCTTGCACGTCGAAGCTTTAACTTGATCTTCTGTCTTCTCTTCCAGGGTATCCGCTGCTTGCACCAGAGTCGTATTTTGCCTACTTCCGTCGCAATAACGTTTCCACAATAGTGAGACTCAACAAGAAGATCTATGACGCGGCTAGATTTACTGAGGCAGGATTCGATCATAAGGAACTCTTCTTTGTAGATGGATCAACGCCGACGGATTCGATCATGCGGCAATTTTTAAAAATTGCAGAGAATGCAACAGGTGCTGTAGCTGTGCATTGTAAAGCGGGTCTTGGTAGAACAGGTTCCTTGATTGGTTGTTACATCATGAAGCATTATCATTTAACTGCACACGAAACCATTGCCTGGATCAGGATATGTAGGCCTGGTTCGGTGATCGGTCATCAGCAACAGTGGTTAGAGGAGTACGTGATATTTGTACAGATGCATTGTAACGAGACGTTTCTTTGACTCATTGGGATTTGACTGAATGTCTTTCAGAAAGGAGACGTATCTCCATTCGCTCCTGAAAGAACCACTACGTCCTATAAATGGAAATCCTGTACATCAGCACGGAATTTACTCAATGGCGGGCAGGCCAACCGGTGCTTCCTTGGCGGGTCTAAGGAATTCGAAACTGGTGCAAGATAACGTGTCAGGAATAATGCATCGCGTGGATGGGATTAAACTGGATGATCCGACACCAACATCCAGTGCGAGCCCAACCAGGTTTACCGTCTTGACGCAAGGCGATAAGTTAAATCAAATTAAGGCCAGAAGAAGCGGTCTTCCCTCGAGCCCAGTTTCCATCACCGCTCCTACAGGACCTTCGGCAGTTGTTCAGTAAGTCTATTTTTCTTTATGCATAAATCTTCCTACATAATTGTCGTAAAAAAAAAGCTATAACGGAAAATTCATCTCTTTTCCCAGTCCGTACTTAGGTCCTTTGCTGCACTCAAGAAGTCAAAAAGGTGCAATCGGAACATCCGGAACTAAGGAGAAGGACACAGCAAAACGGATCCTGTCCCGATCGACAACAACGACCATCGTAAAAAGGTCCGAGTTTATCCGTACCACTTTTTCTAAACGATCTCTTTCCTCCTGCTCAACTTTATACTTCCGATAACAGTAATATCTACTGCTTTCTTAAATGATAACAACACATGGTGTCTAAACGTAATGGGTCTTACGTGCAAAGCAAAACAATATACTACTTTCTGTAGCATCGGAAAGTGACTTCCGGTATTCCTTGACTAAAAGTGTCTGGCCTCGTACGACCTAACATAAGTAGATTTCGATGGAGCAAAGATCCTCTTATCTTGTTGCAAATTATAGAAACACTTGGCTGGTGAGCAGTAGCTGCGAGCCTTCATCCCGTCGCGTTAATTCAAAACCAGCGACACAGATCCATAACAACAACAACAGCAACAACAACAACAACAACAACACCGCCCCCGTCGCAACAATTTCCATGTCAAAACCCGTGACGAGGGCCAGCGTGCGAGCCTCCTGCGTCGCAGAGGCGCGCGCCACGATCTCGTCGACGAATCACTCTGTTCAGCAGTCGCAACCGAGCATGAACATGATCCTCAGGTCGGCAGATCGTGTTACCCGCTACCATTCTCTCAGGCAGTAAGTCTTCTTTACGATAAATTATTGACAGCTCGCTCGTGTCCCTTTTTAAAGATTCGTTTCCACGTCGTTACGTTCATCGTTCCACGATTCTCATAGCGAGCTGGTACTTTGGCTTCATTTTCATTGCCGTTGTTGTTGTGCCCTGTCATTCCCACTGGCTTTAACTCTGTTGTGTTGTGTCGTTAACAATTAACCACCACATACGCTGCATCCGCATGATCATCGCTTCTTATGATTTGCCATTGAGTTCGCTTGAAAGCTAAGAAAGATAAAGGCAAATCAACCAACGGCCGTAGGAAAATACCTTTGAAAAGATATTAATTAGAGATGAAATACCATAGAATATGGAATTTTAAAGAAAAACCTACGGTCTCGTTGGTTGGTTATGTTGCGAAGTCGCATGAAATGAAATTGAGCTTCTTTCCTTTAGCACTCGATATCATAAAAATTTCGTAAAACGAAATTATCGATTTCGACTTGCTTCGTAGAGGACTCACTCCATAATTCGCTATGTAACATGTCAGATGCATAAAACCTAAAGCTTAGTTTAGCCAAGCATCGAGAAAGTAGCACCAAGGGTGGCTAACGACCCGATCCCGTTCGTTTCTGTGACTTGCAGTGCGCGCACAACAAAAAGTTACAAAACAGCATTTATCAGATGACTAACCGATATTCTCAGTGGCGTTGGGGAGTGGACACCGGTTACGAGTACCGGTACACGAGCATCTCGCCACCGCCGAAGGTCTCATCGCTTAAACCCCATCGTTCAGTAAAATACTTCCCCAAATCATCGACTTCCTCGCCTACAAAACTGGTTTTAAAACATGGCTCTTTCAGTCATTCATCTACATCAAAACAAACATAAATTATTATACTTCGAGCAGACTTTGCGTTTATAACAGATATAACGGGACGTCCCCTTTCTCGCACTTGCTACTCCTGTCTCTGGTCAAGGTAGCTCACACTCGTGTGCAAGTATTTTACAAAACTCATCTTTTCTTTTCTTTTTCTTTTTTTCTTTCTTTCTTTCTTTTTACCGCACTTTGGAATTGCAAGTTTCCCATTGTCTTTTAAGTCTATTGAGAATGTAGAATCTTTGCTTCGCGATAAGAAAACTGTTCCCGCTCTTCTTTATGATTTCACTTCCGTTTCGAAACTTCCATTGCGAGGAGGTTATTTCTCTATATTATCTATTTTGCATGTCGTACGCGTTAACCTCGCGGAGTGAATATGTCTCTATTTATTTTTTCCCGTCCATCCGTCTTGTCAACGAATGGACAATACTTAATGATCGTACGGTACTTACCTTCCTTATTCTATAGTATAATAATTTCACGAGATGGCTCCTTCTCGATAGTAGCTCGTAGTAAAATTTATTGTTAAAAAAAAAAGAACTTGCAGTTCCAAGGTTCCCTCCTTATTGTACGTAGTCTTTATATACACCTACCAGTGGTTAATGTAATTTACATGTCATTTGCATCTCACATCATCAGTGACTCTTAGAAAGAGAAACGTAATGTTAACCGCGAAATCGCTACATAACAATAGAAAGATGAGGTAATGCATCGCGAGCATAAACAGCGTCACCGTGTATAGTATTTAAAAAAAAAAATGTAATACTAGTTTCCACTTGACAAGTAAGAACCTATATCAGAATAGGTTATGAGTTTGTTCACGAGAGATTACGGTATTACGCGCGTAATACATTCGTTGTGTCTGAAAGCGTTCAAAACATATTCGACGAAGATAAATATCTTTAGAAAGAGGAAGAAAAGAAGAGAGAGAAATAATTAAATAAATATATGAGGAAGCGTGTAACAAAATGGCTATGCGGCGGTTGCGTCACGATCAGTAATTGTTTTTCAGGTGTCCTGTTAATAATTATGTAAGGATACAATGAGAGACGCTGTAGAATTAAATTGTCAACCAATGCATAACGGTTATTTTGAAAAACTCAGTTGTGACACGCGGAGGAAATGTGAAGATAATATTTTCAAATTTATTATATAATAATAATATTTTTAAATTTATTTTAGAATTATATATATATATATATATATAAACAATCAAATCTGAACAATGAAAATAATTAGTGTTTCACAGTCATTGTGATAAATTACCAGGTAGCATCTCCTTACGGCTTACAGTGCACAAGGAGTCCCTTGAGTCTTGGAACTGATCTTGAATCGTAATTATAATTAATAAACTTATCTAATATCGTATTGACGTAACTTTCGATTTCCTCCTTGTGCTACAAGCAAAAAAAAAAAAGGATTGTCCCATGAGTTTCGTGCAAGAACCGTGAATCTGTGCAATATCACGTATTTGATATTCTCAAGTTGGAAGCATTGTAAAAATTTGAATTTCTGAAAAGCGATATCGGATGGTTGTCTTCCTGGCGCAGCAGCTACACGTGACGTGTAAATAATATACTTTATATGATTTTATTATTAAACACCGCTGACTATGAGGTATTTATATTTAATATTTTAAAGAGAGAGAGAGAGAGAGAGAGAGAGAGAGACACTTTTAAATTATTTTCATCGAGGAGATATCCGGGCGGAAGAATTTTTTAGTGTTTTTTTTTTAAAATGCTTCAGATTTTATAACATTGTACGCAGTTTTATCATCACCACTTTGTATTCGTCTACCATTTTCTTTGCTTCATGTGTCGTCATGATAATCTTTTAAATCATGACACAAGTAATGGTACAGTCAGTAATTTATTACTTGTCACATTTTTTCATTCGATCAGTCGTCCGCACCTCGTTGGTGCCATGGTGACATTTAAAAAAATATTTTTCCTGCACAAGGAAAGTCTCTATATGTATATCGTTGTTAATGTCTCATAGGTAATCGTAGAATCGAATGAAATAATTTTCTCAAAGAATGTATACATAGAATAAAAAGAGGGAAAACGAAGGGGGAACAAAAAACCGAAACATTATAAAAAAATGAGTATAGGGTGTTTTACGATAACATAGAATGTTAGGAATCGTGGCCGTGTTTATTATGCAAAGGGGTTTTTTTTTTACCTTTGATCTGGCTTGTTAATTATTATGATTTATATACTATAACAAAATAGGTGCACTCGTATTTGCATATACGTGCGTGTGCGTATGCGGATCTGATTCCGCACAAGTGCATATGTGTATATGATATGAATACATAGGGTTGCGCTACGTTAAGGATGATAATGGATGATGATGAGGTATCATTTAAAAAGTATCAAAGTATTTTAGTAGCGTCGCCTTGGCGCGTGGGATATCGCTGTATCGGCGATATCTTTGGCCTTTTAGAACAAATATGTACTTTAATATTTGCACAGAGTACTTTTTTCATCGGCAATACGTACTGCGTGCACCTAAAATTACGACTATCCATATTACATATTATTTTTCTCCTATCAAGTAGTCTTGTAAAAGATGATGACGCGCAAATAGGCGGGTTGGATTTTGCTCTAGAGCGAAGCGTCCGGATTATTATCTGTTAATATTTTATTAAATTTTAATATAGAATTAAAAAATATTCGTCGATACGTAACAATTAACAGAGGAAATGACAGTACTAAAGTATTATATATTATCTAGATTCTTTTAAACGAGTATATATATATATATATATATATATATATATAATTTGAATTTACTTTTATCTACCGTTACCCTTATCTTTTTATTGCGTATTAACAATAAAATCTGACCTTCCGATCAACTTATCATTACGTTATATGTTCGTTAAAAGTTTATGTATTATCAATTGGTGTAATTGAACTAGCAGACAAATTACTAAGTCCTTAAGTTCTGAAAAAATGCAAGCAATAAGTCCTCACCGAATTAACATTTTTTATGCTCTTCCTGTAGGGACACTAGGTGCTCAGGATAATTAGTCTGCTAATTTAATGACGATGCTTTGATGGAAAATTAAAGAAAATGAAAGAACTGGTCAATAAAAATAGATTTATTTATCGTACAAAAGTATACAAGGTCACTAATATCTTTGAAGATGCAGCTGATGATATGATCCTTGCTGTTCTATTTCTTAAAAGTTTCCTTATCCTATCATAATAAATGCGTTAAAACAATCGCTGTAATACTGAAGGTGCTAATTGTACCGATATGGTAAAGTATTTTGTTTCTCTTAATGAAATAAGTTCTACTGTCAATGAGAATAAGGATATACGTATGTATACAAGATGAAAAAAAAAAGAAACAAATATTGCAATAATTACCTAATTAAGAAATAAGCACAATACGTAGCAAGTGCTATCCAATGGCTAGCAAATCCCAATTGCGACCATTTCTCCATAGTGTGAGCATAGCTGTAACCGGTTTCCTGCAATTCTGACGTGTCGAATGCCAAACCTAAATAGGCTAGATGGAAAACGGATAGTGCTGAAAATCCGAGATTTGTCATGGTCACCCACCAACAATTGCTGACTGTTCTTGCGTGGGAACATTTCCGATCTGAGCAACGTTTCGATGCAATGCACGCATCGAAGGTGTTCGCCAAAATCGATCTTAATTGAAACTCTACGTATGTATAGAATCCAAGGCTGAGAAGTACAGCTGCCAATTGAAAGTTTAGTCCGTGCAGAAGAGAGCTGGTTAAGTACGTGACTATCACAGCGCCAAATTTTCCCAAGTGCATCACACTGGGACGAAAGATATCTGTAAAATTGTGAAGAAGATATTGCATATTGCTGGACCATTTTTTGCTTTGTAACTTACAAGTTTTTAGCCAGAAATGCATCGGAATGTTCCAGCATACGACCACTTGGACGAGAGAGTGTGGCAACTCAATTTGGAAGGGCTTTGTTATCGTTGTCAGAGATACTGGGTGGCCTCCTAGGAGCAGAATTCCTGATGCTGCGTAGGAGATGAAGTAATGCGATGCTCTGAAGGCCAATGCGTCTCGATAAGCAAGAAGCCATCTGGAACAATAAGAATCTTGTATGCCAGATTGATCCGGTTAATGCTGAATCAATACTAACTTTCCAGCATTTGCCGACAGCATCCACTGTGTCCAGCAGTTTGATATACTTAGGAAGACAAATGATATTAAGAGATTACCAATGGCTGCTAATGCCCACCGGGCAGTCTGAAATGAATAGAATTTTTGAAATTTTTTTATGAGCTATTAATATCGAAGCTTAATGAATTCAACAAACCCAATGATTTCTGTGATGAAGAGCAACGTAGTCTTTAAAAGATACCCAAGGCCCAAAAAGACAGGTCGATGCACACAGCATATAACCAGAATATTCCCAAAGGCTGGGCCTCTTTTCAATATGTATATTGTCCATGGCTACGCTAACAGCTTTCATAGCTGCAACCATGATGACGCTGCGCACTTTATGCCATTCAGCTGGTTTCATCCATAATTCACTAGAAATGTCAGACTGGCAGTACCACATACACGATCTATGGTCAATACAATTTTATAGGCTACTTGTTAAAATGAATAGAGACGTACCAATAGAATATCACCAAAATACTCGGTAAAAATGCCTTTATGCCTTTACAATACTTTTCTGGTAAATGCAGGCTAATATACGTTGCTGCTATTAGTATGATTAACAAGTACAAACATTCAGGAACATAATGTTGTATCACATAGAGCCCTGTAATCGCAGATATGCCATGGAATATCCTGTATGGTATAAATTCTGCAAAAGAATCAATTATACTCAAAGAAAGATCTACCTCTGTACTGAAAGTATAAGATATCCTATTAGTCTTACGGGATTGTGCAAATATTTTAAATGCCAGTGATGCTACAAGCAATGGAACCATGTAGCTTGCAGCATCGTACAATGTTGGTTTAAGGCAATAATGTATCAACTTTGAAATCGTTTCACTTTCACCATCAGGATACAAATCATAGTCATATTCAAAATCATTGTCATCGGTGTATCCATCGTTCTTGCATCCATTTTCACACATTTCTTCCTCATCGTCATAGAAGGCAATAGTATCGATATCATCATCCATCTTAATGGGGATTCTGCTGGATATTATGCAAATGAAATTCATTGATATAACCCTATAACTTGCGTATACAATCATACCTGAAGAATTGATGAATCCAATGATCATAAATTATTCAAACCTCATGTAGGATCTTAAAGATCAAATAACCTAACTGACAAAGAACAAGATCGAGTGAATAAATTTTCTACAATACAAACTAAATCTCATTAATAATAGCAGTTATATATAATAACAATATCATCTCTGATAATAGTATTTCAATTGCGTGTTTCAATTATTATGGCAACGACTTTACACAGCCTGCATTGGTAAATATATTGGTACCTTGTAAATTTTGACTTCAAGCTTCCTTTCATATGTAAACAAGAAGTCTTTTTTGAACTGCCGCCTCTATAAGCAAATCTATTGGCGCCATCTCAAATAACCTTTCTTACTATGAACTCTTACATAGCCGAAATATTTATAAACGAGTTGATTAATCTGTATAAAAATTTCATTAAAAGTCACATACAGATTATATTCAATGGTGAATTATTTATTCCCGGTGTAATGTTGAAATTGTTATTAACAATTACTCTATTATGGATTCAAAAGCATTTATGGAAACTTCATGCTAAGCTCATATTCCGAATTGATGTAGAGTCTCTATTCTAAAGACGGGAAACTGCCTAAAGATCACTCATGATACTAAAATTATATGGGTGCACTTCCCGTGCCCACTGTGCAAAGTAGCTGTCAGACACCAAATTCCATAAATTCGGCTTCCGTTTCTTCTGTATTTGTGGTCTTGAAGATGACAGGAGATTCATAGGCCTCGGGAAATGTTAAAAGTCGTAAAATGCGCATGTCTGCGCATGTCTGACAAACGGGGACGCTATTCCAGCACCACCTGGTGATAGGAGAAAGCAACGAGCGCTGCCTCATTATTTTGGTTAAGAATTTCATTCGCGGCTATCAAGAATCGGCAGTCTCTGGTTTCCGTTTCGTTAATTCGGCGCGTCAAATTTTGAAGTACTTGCTAGTCGGAGATCAAGGCTGAAAACATGACCCGTAAGTGTTACGATATGTATTAATGTACGAACAATTCGATTATCTCATTCTGTGTATATCCCTACGGACACGCACTTACGTACATACGTGCAGGAATCACAGTTCTCTTATTTACTATGTGAGTACTGTTAGATGTAGCACTTATCAAATTTCAATGGTTACTTCATAAAGGTTGTATCAGGTTGTATGAGAATCAGTGTATTTTCCTCGTGTGTTCAACATCGATTGAGAGTATTTACAGTTTAAAAATCATCTGAGCAAATATAACGAGGCCTCCATATTTTCGAGTCGAGATCCAGACCACTTATTTTTTTCTCTAATATTACCGAAGTTTATCATAAACTCTGTGTTGCAGATGCCACATGATTTTGTGGGGCACGAGTAACAGTGGCTGATTTTATTGGTTAAATTTTTTGTTTTTCTTAAAATTTCTAAATGTTTGATAACGGAACTTTCATTAGAAAGTGACATTTCGAGAAAATTCTGAGAATAGCCATGGGCGCTTTGGTGTAATCCTGTTAGACTATGTGAAACACGAAATAGGAGAGTTGCTCAATACCTTCTGTGGTACCGTCGTGTCTTAATTTAGTGTATTTCACCAAAGGTATAGAAAAACAACCAATGACAAAAGAGTATTATATCTTCAGTGGCGACACAGTGATCTTTGACCATTCTTGCAGTTGTGGAACGGAGCAAAATTTCTTAAGTTTTCTTTCATTCATTATTAATTAATAAAAATGGCTTTTGTAAGGAAACTGTTTGACAAAAGATATTGTATTTCTTATAGGTGGGAACCAGCGTGAATTGGCTCGTGCCAAAAACATGAAGAAAAATCAAAAAAAGGCAGCAGGGGAGCAAGATAGTAACAAAGGACTCTCCCTGGAACAACGTAAAGCGCGGTAAAGATAAATGAAAAATGGAGAGAACCAAAATAGCAAAAATGTAAATTATATTTTTAGTCGATGCGGTATCTATTGAGCGAATACTATTTCTGATTTTATAGAGACGCTGACCGAATGCGAGAGAAACAACAAAAAAAACAGCAAGAACAACAAGATAAGACAAAGCAGAGGGTCAGTTAATTTAGGCTGGAAATTCTCTGAATCTTTTGCCATCGATACCAGAGTTAAAAAAATTATCTCTTTAAATAATAATGATTGAGGAGCACTGTTACTATTTCCACTGTGCGTGAAAAGAAGAAATTAGATAGTTATAATTTTAGTGAATTTATGAGTTGAGATCCTCCGATTTAAAACACAAAATGCTGCATGATCTCTAGCTATTTATGATCCTACCACACAGCAACTTCGCGTTATTTATCTACCGTGTGACCACGAAAATGTAATAGCGAGCGTGTATAAAACTGTTGTTACCTATAAACCGAATGGTAAATGATAAAAAGGCATTTGACTCCTATACGTAGGTATAAGTATACTAAATGATCATTTTGAATGTGTAAATTGGAAAATTCCTGTTATTTAAAGTATTGTACAATTGAAACGAATGGAGTGTAACGAATGTGAAAATCATGTACTTTGGTCAGCTTATAATAAATCGTTCAAATTTTAATACAAACATATAATCTTTCTCTCAAGCTATTGACAGTCTCGTCTAACATATCTCTGGTACAGGATGAATAATTTGGCTCCATGTTTATCATCTAAATTAACTATGTTAGACTCTACATGCTCCGTTTACCAAGAATGTCCACATAGAAAATAGAGTTATGCCTGATATAAAAATATACTTGACAGGATGTTACAGAGTAAGATCCGGCATGACAGTTATTTCCCATATTTTTATTGCACTTTCCCAAAAAAAGAGTACATTTTCAACACACTTGTTACTTGCAATTGTCAGGCTTCAGTATTAATACGATTACCGCTAGTCTATAGAACATATGAGGATTATTTAGAAGATTATTGAAGAAATCACGTGTGAGAAACATACTACATACGTGACCGACGATAGCCGCTTTCGGCGCGTCTCATCAACTTCATCAACTCATATGAGTAGAACGAGTAATAATGAACGTGGTGGAAGACCAAATCTCTTTTTTCCTCTTTCACTCATTCTCTCATTCTCTCTCTCTCTCTCTCTCTCTCTCTCTCTCTCTCTCTCTCTCTCTTTCACTCTACGTTATTAACATGGGAAAGAAGATATAAAAAAGTGAATTAACGTTACTTTAAAAATTGAAAATATTGTCTAGCCTCTAAAGACCAAAACCCTTATCATAGTCTTTTTATTTTTAATTATTACGAGTAATTCGCTTCATTACTAATTACCTTCAAGTGTCATCGTTATAATTACATTAGGTAGTGTTGGCATATTTCTTGTCTTTTATCAAACATAATATTGTTATTTCACTTCTAAATTATTCATTACCGTCACTGCACATTAGTGACGTAAAACTCATTATTATAAGCATGTGTATTAATTCCCTGTGTCTCATTATCCTTGGGCAAATTTTTAACCGCGTAAATTGCATTCATTCGCAACATTAAAAAATTCATTGTACCAAAAATGACGTGCGTCTATGAGCATCAAAAGATATTCATGAAAAACATTCTCTTCTCGTATACTTCGTTTATCCTTAGCGTATCCTGCGTCGTATCTATTAAACGATATTAAGGCATTACTCGCGAATCAAAAATCGCGATACCATCGTAACGGGCGACCGAGTCCTTCCTCGAGCCTCTACTGTCGCTCATTCTTTCTTTTACTTCTCTTCTATCACTCGCACTCTTTACTTCTCTTCTCTCTTCTCTCTCTACACACATTTTCTAACGAAATTCCCTCTCGGTCGCTCCCGAGCTGCTGCACGTCAGCTAACAATTCGTTCAACCAAGTAGGAACAATATTCTAACAAAGTCGAGCGCCACACGTTTAGAATTAGTGTACGGTGTCTCCCCGAAGATCGGTCGTCCAAAAACCGTTTACGGTTGGACCAGGATGAAGTAGTCGAGGAAGTAGTCAATACTAAAGTAGTCACTTATACTAACTAGGTGGGAGGAGGCATTTGAAGTAATCAAAGGTCACATGCCCATAGATAAGACTCCATCTTGGCTTCGGAGCTTGCAATGCAAATGGAGAAATATTCAAAATCAAGATGAAGCAAATTATACTAATGGCACTCTAATGTTCTTCGTATCCATTCTAATTGAGCACCAATAGAGTTATTTATCCTACGTCAGTGTTTTGTCCTCCTTAAGAAGAAAAGAAAAAAAGAAAGATAATCATAACCAGAAGAATATCGTATATCGCTTTTCTAACTGTACAGGAGAAACGGACGAAGAGTTTAAATTACTCCTATAGACGATTCCCTTAAATATGAATATTCTTATCGTCGCGTTACCTAACTCGATCAATGGGCGGCAGAATGGAAAGACTTTCCTAAAGTTGTTCTTCGCTATCGTATACTTATCCATGTGATTTATAGCAACCGATCAGTTAATCCTCCTTACAATCGTCGGACACGCAATCGTAATTTTATAATAATACCGGTACAATATGGCGTAATTATTGCTTAAATCTATTTCGATGATGTAATATTTTTTTCCCGCCGTATCCCCTTTCTTCCATTTTTGATCTGCTATGTTTCTCGTAATTGATACCAATAGCAGTAGGTGCGATGCACTTCGTGTTAGAACCGTAGCTCGGCTATCTAGTCGAATCGTAACTCCTTAGATTTAGCACCATCTCCGTATTGTTCGTAGATTAATTAACGCGTTCGTTGAACAAAACAAGACGAGTTCAAAGTGCGAGAAATTATTTATCACATTCTTACGTACATACGTAGGTGCAAACTCTTATCGTGAAAATTCGATAACTAACGTGGGAAAGATTCAACACCATAGTTATCGGTAGACATGCCTAAAGTCAGGAATGATAGATGAGGAATAACGAAACTGTCGTTTTAATAGATTTTGGAAATATCGCGTGGAATGTATGGACCGCCCTTGACGAGTCGCATGTTCAAAGTCCAAAATTTCGAGAGAAAAAAAAGTGTGTCCATATATCTTTGATATATGCGCCCTCCGTTTCCGCGGATGTGTTCGATAACCGAACAACTATTGCACTACAGGAAAATGAAGGATTGACAGAAGGAGGATGACCTCGTCTACAGGAAGGATTCTTTTGGAGAGGAAAAAAAAGCCAATAGGTCGTTGAGGTCGAATTGCTCGAGAACTGCTCGGTTGGCTAATTCTAATTGAGCCATCGATATATAAATAACGTGGTTTTCTGACGGATAGTTGACGACGGACGATATATCGGGTTACTTATAGATTCAAGGAGCAAATTGTGCAACTTTGTGCGATGCAGTGTGCATGAAGATGCGGAGGGTGTGACTGCGGAGGTGGCGGAGGTGGCGGAGGTGGCGGAGGAGGCGGCATGTAGAGCCACCCAGCTCCGGACGGCCAGACCGTTGGTCCTGTCGGCGTCACCGGGAATAACGAGTTGGAGCCGCTGTTCGTCGTGACATGCGAAGACGGTCCACCCTCTACTCACATCACCTGCGCAAAAAGATACAGAGAACAGTTGTATTAGAATGTTTATTAAGCCAAGTACACAGCCATCTTGTAAGAATTTGATCGCGTTGCTGAACGCAGCTGACAGGTCCGGCGATGGGTCGTTAAGCGAGAAAACGAGATGGTTGGAATTCGGGAGGATGCTGTGCTAAAATATATTTAGCGTAACGAGAATATAAGTAGGAAGGTGTCACCAGGAGGTCAGTCGTTCGCTTCCTTTCTAGCGAGAAACAATAAAAACTCTTCGAAGAAGATATTATGCCTGATCTTCATCGTATTTGAAACGCGATGGCTCGTGGGACTTATAGTGATTCGAGCCAGCGTATAAAAGCAGTATAAAAGGGGGCGATCCGTACCTGAAGTATCTGGCTGGCTTCGAACGCCGTTCCTGGCACGAGAATCACGGGGCTACTGACGTGTCCGCTTTCGACGCAAATCATATTGGGAAACTCGTCGTCGCCAAAGTCCGGTATGTCGCGCGCCTTGTCCTGCCAAGGATTCCAGACGACGGTGTCGGGGAAATTGTACTTCTGAACGCGCATCTTCCTACCGGAAACGACGTTCGTGATGATGTGCTCGGGCTGCGTGTTCTGGTAGATCCTGTCTGTCCACTCGCAGACCGTCACCACGTCCCGACCCTCTTGAAAGATTTGGTTGTCCCGTGTCTGTCGCGTTGTTAGGCAATTAATATCGAGCGTCGTTATCACGATCAAAGATGATAATGGAAGGGTCGGGTACCTTATCTATAAAGGTGCATCCGTGCAATCCGGTGACCTGGCATCTCCTGACGTCTGGCACTTTGAAATACGTGTGCAGCAGAAGATTGAAACTGAAGGTATGATCCTTGCTGGGATTATAGACGCCAATGTTGAAATGTAACTCCTTTTCTCGAAGAATTAGCCTGTAAGTTAATCTGAAAGGATAATTCCACATGGAACGGGTGAACTCGCTGTCCATTATGGAAAAAATGGCTTCGACGTCTCCACTAGGAAGACGTTCGGGTGATTTCTCGACGTTCCAACGGATGATCCGTGCGAATCCGTGTCCTGGACCAAAGGTCCACGCACCGAATTGCGCTGAAATAAAAAAGAAAATAATTACGAGCCGACATCCTCGAAGGTTCCGAAATATCCATAATTCGCGAGTTCGAAATGTCAATCTCTCAATCTCCAGCCCTCGTAAAACGTACTTCGTGATTTATTTCATTTACTTACGGAAGACAAATGGAATTCCTCCCCTAATGGCCTTCTTGCCATCGAAGACGGCCTGCTTGCTGAAACAGAGAAAGGACCAGTCACTCCCCTGGCTGGATATTCGATATCCAGGCAAACGTTTGACGTCGCCCCCAGGCTACCCCAGGCTCCACCAGGCTACCCCAGGCTACCCCAGGCTACCCCAGACCAGACCAGCCTAGACCAGGCTACCCCAGCCAGCTGGTCATTCGATATTTGCATTCTATTCGCATTATCCCAGGGACCATTAACGTTGAGCAATAATCGGCGAAGCTGCCCATAACTCGAGCGGTGATTAAAATCAGTCGATATATCCATATTGGGAGGCGTTCATTGCCAAGGAGAAGGTCGCGTTCTCGTATACGGGGGCAACAGTCAGAAAATGGAGGGATACCCTTGAAATCGGGCATCTAACTTGAATTCCAAGTCCGACTCCGAGTCCGAGTCTAACGTCGTTAGTCGAGTATCCGCTCGAGGGCAAAACTTTAAAGATTCCTACGACAATGGCAAACAGGTGGTGTGTCTAATGGGTTCCCCGATCTCCCTACTCCGCACTAGACTCTCGGCCACTCCTGCTGTCGTTGCTGCTGCCCAGAATCCCTGCATCCAGACTCCTCGCTCATCTCCTCTCATCTCGTCTCATCCCATCTGATCTGATGGATCCCACCCCCCACCCTCCAACCGTCATCCAGCATCCCGAAGAAAAAGCGTGCCGCTCTCTTCGCCTCTCGTCGATGCCAGCCGCATTCCTGCCTCTTGTACAGCTTTCGAATAACTGGTGCACGTAAGATCGTTCGAAGCTCGACGAACTAATTTACGAGGATTTAGAAGAATTTAAGGAGTCACGATTACGCCCTCCGAAGGACACGCAGGTACGGGGGGAGAGACACCTAAGACGCAGCCTCCGCACTTCGCACTTCGCACTTCGCACTCAACGACATTGACATCGATCCTCCACGCCATTACGTCCACGTCGTTACAATTATCTAGTATCCAGTGAATAAAGATCAAGACCACCGTGGAAGCAGGCGTGATGAACTTTGTGAAACTGTAATCGATGCCTGATGGGTCCTGGAGATAAATCATCCTCGTGAACTGCTGGAAAGACCGTATAGCTGGCAACCCCGAGGTCAGGTTAGGTTAGATTAGCTGGTGCAATTTGCGCCTGCCTGCTCTTTGGGCTATTTTGTCGTTGGGCTAATCGGTGAGTCCACCGGTCGGACAGACGGAAAAATAACGTGGATTTTCATCTCTTTATTCTCTACCCTTTTTTCGTTCCTCCCTCTTCCTCTGCCGTCTCTGTCCCTATCAGAAAAGTCATTTGTTCCCTGGTCAGAGACGCTGCTACGCCCTAGCAGATAAGGACCAGAGAGTATAGGAGAACAATGTTCAACGGCGGATGCAGGACGACCATTAGTCAAGGCTGTCGAGGAGCAGCGGAGCAGCGGAGCAGCGAGACGCGTCCCGAGGAAGAAAGAACCGGCACCAGAGACGGCAGCTATTCTGCCTGTGTTGCTCGGGATACGTTCGGTTTTGCCAACCCAACGAGTGTCTAAGCAGACTTGGAGGATTCGAACTGGAGCAGACTGCAAGAGTGGGGGGGGGGGGGGGGCATAATAACTGTTCAGCTATATAATAATATAATTTCCAGATCCATGACGGATCGAACGGATCGTCCGGATCGAACGGATCATCTCGGATGACAATTCGCCACAGTTTTGAGGTTCCGCGGGTAAGAACTGCCGTTCCGCGAGTTCGCGCACCTTCGTGTCCAATCGGTATGGAGACTCGCGGTTTGTCGCTGCCACTATCGCTATCACTATCGCTGTCATCCGCTGCGAATGTCGCCATCCTGCATCGTGCTCAGGATAATTGCCGAAGGATAACGGCAAATTGTATTTACAGACTGGACGATTCGCGCGTCCAGAGTAGCGAAACCGTTCGAAATCCGCTTGGTAAACTTTTTCATAAAAAGGAGAAGAAAGGGAAGAAACGTCGAACACAGCTGTCCGGTCGTCCGGCTGTCCAGCCATGGCTGGGATGGCTAATAAAAAAGAAATGGCGACCGCTGAGTTAAACTGAAATCGATTGATCAGCAAACTCGAGCCAATCGGTTCACAGAAGCTGCTAAAGCGAAGAGAAAAAATATATAATCCATCTCCGTCTGGCTTTCTCGTATGCGTGAGACGTATCCTTTGGTAAAAATGGCTCCGGCGGACGATCGACGAGAACTTTTAACGGTATAGGGAAATTCAGTGGGAGTGTCGGAGGGTCTGGAAGAAAAGGTCGAAAGAATCGAGTGGAGTCACAGGAGGATCCCACTCGAGGGAAAGGTAATCTCGTCCGTTTGCATGATCCCAACGCGAGTGGAACACAGGCAGCGCAAGAGGAGCGCAAGAGGAACGATGTACCACGAAGTATGGCGGCGGCGGCGGCAGGAACGCGGCTGACGCGGGGCAAAAACGATCGCCGCTGTCTGGGTGCTTTTTGTGGGCATCAGAGTTTCCAACCTCCATCCTCGCCCTGACTGTAGCCGGTAGTCGCTCTAGTCCCTTCTAGTCCCTTCTAGTTCCTTCTAGTCCCTCTAACTCGTAGCTCCACCAGCCAATTCGTGATGCGGCTACACCAACCCGGCGTTGTCCCCGATACTTCTCTCTCTTTCTGTCTCCCTCGTACCGATTATTCGCCCTGTAGCCACGTTCTCTCTGTCTCTCTCTCTCTCTCTCTCTCTCTCTCCCGCTTGCTCACTTTCGGAACGTCCTAACCCTAAATCCCGATTATCAATGCGCCTACACAGGGAGACCTAATGAAAATATCAGACTCCCCGCTAACGATTGCAAAGCGACCCCAAGATCTTCGAGGAGGCTGCGCTTAAGGAGGGGACGGTCACGCGTCCGATGATCAAGAAATCGCCGGATCTTCGCACGGCTGAGCAATTCAATATCTTACAGCCGTGTGTGCCAATTTTCCGCTTTCCTTTTCTTATTTTGACGTGACGTAATAAGGAAGGCAGGTTTGATATCCTCGAAGCTTCCAGATCGCGAATCGCCGTCGCCGCCGCAAATGCGCGCGCGATGGATTAATCCTTTCAAGTTTTCCGCTCGATCGGATTTCTCCAATCGTTTTTTTACTCCTCCCGTTCCTTCCTCTTCCCTCCACCTCGATCCCTCGTGATCCACTCGATCCACTCGATCCTCACATCAGCATCGTCAAGATCTTTTCTTCTCTTCTCCCTTGACTCTGGTGTCGGTACAGCATCACGTTGAGTCGGGCCGGTCCACGCAACGCGCCATAACAACGGATGCGATTCGATCTGGACCTAGTCGATTTTCAATGGACACCTCATAGACCAATCAAAAATAATCGATTTACTTCAGACTCTTTTCCATGAGTTTCATTCGGCGACTATAAACGCAACATCATCCAATTCGAAATCGAGCATAAACCAGTAATCCAACCAACCAATTATATTCCATCCTGAAATTACGACTAGATCATCTACAGCACGCACACGCACACACACACACACGCCTCCACAGTGAATTCCCGGCAGTTTAAAATATATGAAAATGATCCAGTGACACGTTACGTCACGATCCCAATGACAGCTGTCAGTAACGACGACTCGTATCATTCGAGCTAGGTAATCCTGTACGCTATATACCTGCGTATATTGTATATTGTATATCGTATACACTACGCAATGTATACGTGATAACGCGGGGGGAACAATGCTGCTGTGTCGAGGTGCGCGCGTGTTATCATCGCCTACCTCAAGTGGCATCGTTCTCCTCGACTAATGCGAAATCAATATTTAAAGGCAAACGACGCTCTACTTTTAAGTTCTAAGCGTCGCGACGGACGTATCGATAACGCAAGTAAAATTGACCTTCCTTTTACTAGGACCTATTACCTTAATACCGAACCTTCCCACCTTCGAGCGAACCGATATTAGCATTCGAAACGAAGGACGATCGATTCCCAATCGATAGTCGAATCGCCAAACTCGTCGCGTCTTATACTCGATTGATCGAAGTTATTATCGCGTTCAAGAGGAAGATCCGCTGCCTCGCCGAGGCTAAAATTTTATTCATCCTCTTTACTATTTTTTTTTTCTTTTCTCTTTTGACAATATTATTTTCAGGACGAATCCATTTTCCGAACTCGATCCGAGTGACCTAGGAGTAACGGGAAGATCTCGGACTTTCAAGGGATAATTAATCGTAATTTCATCCATCTTGCCGAAGCATTCGCGTTGATATACGCAGAAAGGTACTTCTTCTTCCCCTCTATATTATATCTCGTGATTATATCAGTGAGACCAGTTGGTCATTTTTAGAGAGAGAGAGAGAAAGAGAGAGAAAGAGAAATAAAGAGAGAGAGTGAGAGTTCACGTTGGCGAAGTAAAGCGCGAGTGGCGGATGCCACGCATTAAAAGTGCATTAGGGTCCAGAGCGCCAAGAGAGATTTGAGATCTCGCGAAATTTAAGTTCTGCGAATTCTCAGAAGTCGAGCGCATAAAATTCCTTATCACCTGAGACTTATCGCGTCAATTTCCCTGATACGCTCCGATACGAATTAGTCCTCGGTGGTCGCGTCCCCCTGCAGTGCACGATCCGTGTATTTCTTGTTATGCCGGGTACGTAGTAACGATAAAAATTCCCTAGTCCCTAGATATAAGTATACTCCGGATACATTATTATGTCGTAAAAGGATGGATACCTAAAGATAAGTACATTCACGGGACGGATACTCGATAAATACTTGGAAGGTTTCTCTCTCGACTCAATGGCGTCTTTCTCGGAAGGCAGTCGGTGGTTAAACAAAACGAGAGGAGGAAGAGGGGGGGGGGAGGGCTTGGATTTTAAAAGAAAAAGTAACAACTACGCTCTGCCACTTTACTGCAGTTAACTTCTCGCTTCTGGCAGTTTCCAAGAGACGACGATACTTTTCCGTAAAGCGCGACTAACAGCCGGCAGGCAGAATCTGCACTAACGAGTAGAATCCATCGTTACAGACACGGCAATGCCAATAGAAATCTCTAAAGTTATAAAAAGCTAACCTAACCTTCTCAGTCAGATTTACGCACGATTGGCATATCAGTGTTTCAATTAGAAAATATCAAACGGATATGACCTTCTAAACTGGAGGTGGATTTCAGTGCGATATAAATCTTTACTACGTCAAGGTTCCAATTAAAATCTCAATGGACGCGCAATAAGTTCCCGAATGATTCGACGTAAGAATCGTTTGATGTCAAAACGAAGCGGCTAGTCGGACGTTCGATGGTAGAGAATTACGGGTTCAATTCGGGACACCCGTTATACCCCAGCTCCCCGGGGTTCAAGCGCGACTGAAGCCAGGGCTTTTTGCGTTTTGCCAGGCTCCGCCGGATTCAACCCTCTCCGAGCGATCCCTCCGTCTCCTCCCCGTCTCCTCCACGTCTCCTCCCGTCTCCTCCCGTCTCCTCCACCCTCGAACTTTGTTTAACTAAGGCCAGCAAGAACCAAACCTATTTATACTAGGTTGGACACGTTTGCGCCATAGTGCCTATAAGTATGTGTCGTTGCTGTTCCGTTGCTCTGGTATTCCTGGTACTCGTCCTCCTCCTCCTTCGCATCCTCCTTCCCGGGAGGATCATCTATCGGATTAAGCTACACTCCCTTGGCAAACAACCTCCTCGAAAAGGGTTAAAGTAACCGATACGTTGTAGCACATACACGGTGCTACACGAGAAATCGGTGGACCAGCAGATCGGTAGACAGAAGTGAGATACGCTCGGATAACGAAAAGATAAGGAAGGAGCCTCCGTCATCTCGGAGCGTGATTCTCGTGACAATGGTGCACGGTATACGGTGTACGGTATATTATTTGTAATCAGAGAATCGTGAGGAGAAACTGCACGACGGCGTCACTGACGAAGAATTCGCTCGTTCGCGGCCCACTCGTCCACTTACGACGACTTACACGCTTTTATTCGCAAAGAGCCGCCAAATCAGCTCGTTATCGCGCCTTCCCAATAATCGCGCAAAGTGTCTTTTGCCTCGGAGCCGCGTTTCCTGCGCTCGAAATTCGTTAAGGCGGCTGTCGCTCTGCCCGAAATCAGGCCTCTGGTATTGCTACGTATATTTTATCAAGTTCTGATCGGCCAATTTATATAAACGCCTGAAACGAGGAATCGATCGATTCCGATAATCGAGTGGACGAACGATTCGCTCGTTTAAGAATCACGGGGACGCGTGCGCGTGCGTGTGCGTATGTGTGCGTGTGTGCTCCAGAGAAATTACGCGTATGACGTAACACAATTTTATAATCTAGCCGCAGACGCAGTCGCGCGGATTCATTTTAATCGAGCGTATGGGTTATTAAATTTTCGTCAGATTTCAGTGATCCAACGAGCCAAACGAAGGGTGAAGAGAGAGAGAGAGAGAGAGAGAGAGAGAGAGAGAGAGAGAGAGAGAGAGAGAGAGAGAGAGAGAGAGAGGGAGGTGCGTGATAAGAAATATAGAGTGCAGGAATAAAATAAAAAGTGTACGCGAGAGAAGAGAAAAAGTTTCTTCTTCACAGTTGGTACCTACGACCACGATCCACCACTTCCACCACTTCCACCACTTCCACCACTTCCACCCTCGAGGATCGTCGAGGACGCAGCAGGACTCGGGGGTAATAATATTATCTCTGTGCTCCACAGCTCGATGACTGCGCACCGTGTATTAATCTATAGTAATGCAGTGCGGGGAAACGCGAGCTGCCGTTTTTAATGCATCGTGCAGCTATTATTATTATTATTATTAGCGTCGCGCACATGAAAATGAGTAACGAACGATCGCGCAGCGACGTGCGAATTCGTTGTCGTCCGATGCAATAGGTTTTCAGAGACGTTTAACATTCGTCCGGCACAGGTAGGGTTAGGTGGGACACACGTGCGGATCGGCTATGGTAACGTCAACGTCAATGTCGAGCAGCATTCTTCGTTGAGAATCTCCCACCCGGTATATATTCCTCTGATGGTTATAGGCTCGACTGTAGACTAATGATCCCAGTGGCTGCGGTTTTTGCCGACATTCTACAGCATTCCCATTCAACTGGATTCTGCTTCGAAGGCTCCACGGCATTATTTTTCCTCTATATAGAGATCCGTGACCGGTGGTGGTACCCGAGCATCCCGTCATCCAGCATCCCACGAATTACAGACGAGGACGAACTTTGCTCTGCTTACTCTCTGCGATCTATTTATTAATTGAAGTCGATCCGCGTACCGACGGGAGACGCTCGTCCTGCTCGGCCGAGCGATTGTTGACGTCATCGAGCGACTCGCGAAAAGCATCGCGAGATCATCTCGCGTCTTCTCGTCTCTTCGTCCTCCTTATCCTCGACGTTGTCGCCATTTTTCCTCGATTCTCATCGATCGATTCGCACGTGCCGATCGTTCCTTAACGAATATCTATACATTTACGACGGATGCAACGTAGACTCGTTATACTCGGTTCGTGCTTAGTTCGAAATGCTAAGGTACGAGTTCCCGTTAGCGCGTACGCGGAGCGGAGTGTGTACAGCGCCTAAGGCTCGTGCCCTTTCCTCGTAATATTCTATACAAAACGCAGGATTTTCTCCTGTGTAAACGTACTTCCGTGCCCTTCGTACGGCTGTGCTCTCGTGCGATCCAGGCTTCGGCCAGCAAAAACTTGAGACGACGGCTGCAGTGCATCGTTAGTGTTCTCTCTCTCTCTCTCTCTCTTTCTCTCTCTTCTTCTTCTTCTCTCTCTCTCCCCCCGTCCTCCTCCATCTCTTTTTCCGTTCCGGAGTCGGAGGAGCAGCATCCTCGTCAGTATCCTCCTCTCGGTTTCTCTTGTTTTTTCCCTCTTTTTTAGCACCGGCTTCCAGCTTTCCGTAAATTCTCTCCTCTCGATCACCGTCACTCTCCAAAATTACGCTTCGCTCTCCGAATGCTTTTCCCAGGACTTCCGGTTGAGGATGGAAAGGCGCGATTTTCGAATAAACAACGAGAGAGGACCTTCGCCCTGACTTTGGCGACTCTCACGGAAGAAGAAGGCTCTCGAGGGAGGAAGGGAGGGAGGGAGGGAGGGTAGCAGGCGCGCTCGCTCGCACTGATCGAAGTGCTCGGGGGGGATTTTCATGTGTGCACGTGCACGCGCGTGTCGCAACGAGAAGGACGAGGAGAAAAAGTTATACGTGCCAGCCGAGTATTTTATTTACTCTCGTCCTCGAGCAACTTTTTTCTCCTTGGGATTAGCTTTTCGACGTGGAAAAGGAGATCCGGGTGAATTCGAGGGAGAGAAAAGGCCAAGGGAGGTTCGCATCGATTAACGCGTCATTAATTCAGGGAGTTCAGGTAAAACGAGCTTGTTTCTTGGGCTGGTAGCCGCTGGCTGATAACTGGCATAAATATCGAAGAATTTATCTCCACGAACTCCGTCAGGATATCTGGGCTCCCAGATAGGACCAAAGCCTCGTTTCCTCCTGATTATTATTCGAGTTCCCACCGAAGCCAGAGATTCTCGCCACATGTTGGCTGCGCAGCGCTGAGCCTGTGAACGAGCGTTAAGATCTATGGGGTGTCAAACGCACAGAGGGGTGGCTCGACACCCTAAAACCGTCTAGTCGCGTCTCTCCCGAGTTTCTCTCTTGCGGAGCTCCCCCTCCCCTCCCCTCCCCTCCCCTCCCCTCCCCTCCCTCTCCTATTCTCTTCTCCTCCCTTTCCTCCCTTTATTTCTCCGAGACATTTCACTGCGGCTGACAATGAGCGAAGAAGGCTAAATAGCCCACTCTCGAGGATAGACACGTTTCACTAATTTAAGGGACGAAGTCCCTTGCGACTCGGTACTCCCCTTTGCTCCTCCCCCCCTTTTTTTTCGAAAATACTCATTCGATCTCACTACAGGGTTGCATACGAGATGGATTTATAATCTCTGGGATACGAGGGACCGATGACTGGTGCTTTTTTTTTTTTTTGAAATGTTCAAAAGGGCGCGAGCTGCACCCTTCCCATCCACGAGGATCCAAAATCTAAATGAAATTTCACGGTTCGCTCCTGGCCGCAGCCGCTAACGACATCCAGTAGGATCCCGATGTGTGCAGCCACATACTGTGCTGTAACTCTATAGTTATGGGCAGTATGTGGGGAGATCAGGGAAGGAGGAGGGGAGGGGAGGAAGAGGATAGAAGACGAGGGATCCTTAATCATCATCATCCTCCTCCTCCCCCTTGGCAAGATGAATTGTGCATTTGTGCCCGATCCTTGCACCCCTTTCTCAAAACTCCCTAACCGAAAAACAGTTAGGTTAGCCGAGGCGTCTCCTGGGTGCCGATGCCGAAAGGGGTTGCCGTAATAATAATATCCGTGGCTTCGCTAAGGTCGAGCGCGCACCGAAACTCCGTACTTCGAATATTTCAAAGGGATCTTCCCCTACACCCTTCGCAGCCTCTCCTAACAGATTACGCAAATATTCCTCCGACCCACCTCCGTTACGAACGGAGTCCTTCGGTACTTCTTCCGCAAGAGGAAAAACAAAAAAAAAGAACAAAAAAACACACTCGGCACGGTAATTTCTTGAGATAAATTGTTTTATTGCAGGTTCGGGGTCCTCCGATCCGTTTCCCATCGGGACGGTCGGCGGCGACCTCGTCCTGGGCGCCTCGGCGGCCTCTTCTACCTGCCCCTGGCTGCCTCGCAGGCTGCGTAATTACGACTGTCGTTGCCAAACTTTTCTACAGGATTTCAAGTCCTAACAGCCCATTTAATGACTGTGCGGAGAAGGACGGAGAGAGTGCAGAGAGTGCAGAGAGTGCAGAGAGAGGGAGGCTGTCGAGATGCCGAGTAGGTACGTGCTGCTGGACCACTGCTGGTGCCGCAGCTTGGTCCGTTAGTTTTTTCAACGTCTGCGAGTCCCGCAGCCTTTAAAACGCTTCTCGTCTCATCCGAAGCGGCGGCTGCGACTGCCCTGCGTAAGCACGTATGGGAGACGCAAGGACCATGTGTGCCCGGAGGGCTAATGTCATTGGCTGATTCCGTGGTAGGTTGGTACGACGGATGCAGTGGTTGGTTGGTTGGTTGGTTCGTCGGTCGGTTTAGCAGCAGGTGTGCATCAGGCATATGTCTCGTCGCGACGCTAGACGTCTATAGAGAGAGAGAGAGAGAGAGAGAGAGAGAGAGAGAGACGTGCGTTTTGCGGAATTGGAAATCGCTCGTCACGTATTTACGCGCAAGAGCAACGGAGACAAGTAAACGTCAAAAAAAAGAGAGTATAGCCAACTCTCACTTGCACAAGAACCAATCGGAAAGTAAGAGGATAGGTTAGTATCTCGGAGAACAATGCCGAATATAAGTTAAGATTCTCGTCTCATCCGTCAGCCACGCTGGTTGCCTTATTTCGCTCGTATATTATAATATATGTAGACGCGACGCTCGAACGTTGCTCGTCGTAATTTCGATGGGTCGCCGGGAGCAAAAAAATATACGAGTCAAAGAGAGAGAGAGAGAGAGAGAGAGAAACGTATGACGGAGAAGTGGCCGAGCGTCGCTCTTGAAGTATCGCGAGAGATAAGGATTCGTAGAGTCGACGGTGCGTGGAGAGCAGCTCGATAACGGCTGGCTGAGCCAGGAGGGTGCATCCGTGAATGCCGTCAAAAAGAGAATGAGAGGGAATTGAGTTCGGTTGAGAATCGGCACAGCTAATTACCAATGGTTCCAACTAATTGTGTATTTGCTCGAGGAAGCTTAGCTCGTTGAGGCACGTACGAAATTTTTATTCTCGCCGAAGTAACGAACGGGAGTAAGAAGAAGGGCGAGAGAGAGAGAGAGAGCGAGAGAGAGAGAGAGAGTAAAAAAGATGGAACAATCGACGTTGGTTTTGACATGCATCGATGATCGAGAGTTACGCGGGTAAATTATCAAAATTGCGGCACCCGCGGGTCATGTCCGATATTACGTAATGCGCCTATCGCGTCGGATACTTTCCAATAGGCCAAAAGAATTTATGCACGCGACAGGATCTTGCTTCGAGATGCAGTTGTCTCTTTCGTAATTGGCAACACTTTGTTCTTGCCTTTATTAGTCTTACTTGTCACTTGGCTTTACAGCCGCGAGATAATTTCTTTTCTGTTTTACGATCCATAATGTAATATCGTTGTTCCGATCCACGTCACATCTTACCCATAGTTACGTGTGTACTGGGTGAACTCGTAATTCTGTGTACATCGAAGCGGCAAGTAGCCTTCGTTGGGAATCGACGTGAATTTCCACGTGGCCAATCAATTAGAATTACGGAAGTCTTGAAAAAAAAAAAATGCTTCAAGTTCAAAGCGTGCTGACGCATTAACGTTTTTAATTTTCAAATAATCTTTTGCCGCCGTTCAACGTATTTATGATGATATCCGATACGTGCGTGACTCCGTGGAGATTTTTACAATGTGGTCAATATTTTAATTGGTTTCACATTCTAAATTAGTATTTAAGATAATTAATATTATTTAATGAGAAAAAAGTGTTTATTGATTAGCGAAGACATCGTTGGCGGTCCTTGTTAATTAATAAATATTTTTAATAATAAACAAGTCGCCAATACGTATGACGAACTTTGATGTGTTGGTTAAATGATTGCGCACAAATATTTATCCCGAGTATCGAGGAGGTTATCGAGAGTTCACGAGAATTACTTAATACATGTTTAGTGATAGTAGGAGAAAAGATATAAAAGTAACGTAGAGAAAGGCAGGACAGAGAGACAGAGACAGAGGGATAGAGGCAGAGAGACAGGGACAGAGAGACAGGGACAGAGGG
>JARQSW010000531.1:364022-495609 GCA_030142375.1 Calameuta pallipes
GAGAGCGAGAGAGAGAGAGAGAGAGAGAGAGAGAGAGAGAGAGAGAGAGAGAGAGAGAGAGAGAGAGAGAGAGAGACTTACCTGACGAACAGCTGTTCCTGATTGTTCACCCTCCAAGACACCACGGTGGCTCCTGGAAATTCAAAAGTTTCAATCAGAGTTCGCACTTCTTTATTGAGCAAAGATGATAGAATTAATAAATTTGCTTTGATCGGTTATCATCGATTCTCCCGCTAGCAGTATCGTTAAACTTTTAAACCGTGCACAGTTTGCGCCGAGTTACGAGAGAAAAAGAAAATACAAAAAACTTTCGAGAATACGTTTATAGTTGAGGCAAAGTAGCTGGAAAATGATTGTTCGATCGGAAAGGATATTTTTCTTTTGCAACGACTCGCTATCCTAAAGCGATAAAACTTCAAATTCACATGATAAACTTCACAGACACGCGTTCTCTGAACTGTTAAACTTGAGGTATAGATGTGTCGTTGGACGTGGGAAAACACACCGGATATAAAAACTTCACACGAAATAGCGAAATCCAAGCCAGGAACCCAAGGAGCGGCACACGTCAAGATGTAACTAAAACTTAATGACACGCATCAATCTTCCTGTAGGTCAGCGAATGTCCGTTCCCGAAGCGTTTTTCTTTATCTTTTTTGTCTCGTTAATGACAGAGCAAAAAACATAGCCTGCAAGATAACGCACGAAGAGTCCGGCCCCTGACCAGGGAAGCGATAACACGTTGGGGCGGGGTAGCGTGGCTACTTTTTTTTTTACTACGTGCGAAGAATCTCTCCCGGGGGTTTGGCGTTGGATATTCGCTTTTGCACGCGCACACACCGTGTAAATTGATCGTGCAGGTGGTATTGTTGCCCCTGTCGAGCACGACAACGCTGGTAGCCGCTGCCATGTTTGAATCGTGAATGCGCTGCCGGTTGGCGACGCAGCCAACCTTTGTTCAATGCCCCCGGGCTAACCCCACCATGTCACCATTCATCCCCACTCTTGCCCACTGGACGCTCTCTGGTGGCGCCATCTTCATTTAAATCCACGAAACCTCTACGGAGGCTCCAGTTCGGATGTCAATCACGAGTACTCCATAAACACGGAGAGACGGGATATGGAAAAGTGCCTCCGTTACCAATAGACTTACCGACTGGATTGTCTGAAAATTGACACCATTTCAGTTCCTCGAGTGCGATTCGTATTCGATGCTTTCGCGGTCACTCGTAATCCGCTGCTTGCACGGTAGATGCGCTACGTTGGATAAAACAGTTTTCACCTCGGCAGGAGCTCACTGGGCGCTTTCGTAAACGGAAGCACGAAAGCACAAAGGGAACGGAGGCCGCAGGCACAGTCCGATCGAGGCCGAATGTTCTGATGGTGAGAATTGTCGCTACGAGGCGCTTTTAAACTTTGCGCCATTCGGTATCGAATGTGTCAACGTTGCGCAGTAGCCGAACCGGGCCGAACTGGGCCGAACTGGCGTCGTTCTCAGTCGTTCTGCACTTTGGAACGCTGGAGAAACCTGGCAACCACGGACGTACGTAGGTACCGAAGGTTGAGAGGAGAGAGAAGAGAACGAGGAACGAACCAGCGAACGGGACGGACGGGACAGACCAGAAGAAGAGACCAGGAGAAACGGAACGACGCTTGGACAGAGAGCAGAGAGAGCAGAGAGCTCCGTGTTCCGCTCGGTGATGTACCGTCGTTTTTTCTTCTTCGTTCGCCGAGGAACAGCGCCGAAATTTCC
This sequence comes from Calameuta pallipes, assembly GCA_030142375.1. Classification (NCBI taxonomy): domain Eukaryota; kingdom Metazoa; phylum Arthropoda; class Insecta; order Hymenoptera; family Cephidae; genus Calameuta; species Calameuta pallipes. The sequence continues at coordinate 365,776 of JARQSW010000531.1, forward strand.
AAAAAGTCGGCCGTCGACGGGCGCCGCGGATCGAACCTAATTATTGGCGGACAGTGTGTGGTGCTGTGGGCTAAGGGATGAGGGCCGGGCGGATAATTCAGGTGGCGATTTCAGGGCAGAAATGTTGAAGTTTGGCAGTAAGAGCGACGTTACGGTGGTGCATCGCGCCACTATTCGACTACTCGACGACACCGAAATTATCCACTGTGACTTTCAGGTGAGCCGGTTAACCCTTCCGTGAATACTTTAACGCTAGATCCTGCATCCCCTGCTCCATCTTGGCTATTGCCCACTAATTTCATCTTCCCTCTTGTGCACCTGCAGGCAATACCTTATACTCTCTGTCATTCCTCAAATCTTTTATCAACCTCTGTATAATAATTGTTCTTATCGTTTAATTGACACTCAGTTTCGTTCCGTCTGCGCTAACAGCAACGATGCAGGATCAATGTCAGTTTTTATGAACCTTTTAATTTCCGATAGAGATAAAAAAAAAGCCTCTTCGTATCCCATCCACCGCGCAAATTCCATTTCTCATGAATTTAATGTCAATCTCTACCAACTACTCGTGGTCGTATAACGTTAACGGATCGAAAATTTGTATCGAAGAGGAACGCGTGTCTTGTCACCCACAAACGCGTTCAATTTGATCTTTTGCTTTTCCCAACCCACCATTTTTTTCTCTACTCAATTCAGTATCTCATCGCGTCGCCGTAATTTCGCATAGCTGACAAAAATACGTAACTTCTGCCGATGTCATGAGATTGGATAGTCAATAGAATTTTACCTAGATTGTTTCTGAATCAACGAGACAATATATTTATGTAGTCGCCTCTTCCCGTCCATCGGCCATTAGGCTACGAGGCATCGCGACCTTATCCTTCACTTTCGTTTCACCTTGAGACTCTCCTTGGCGACGGTTGGCCTCGCGGGTTGCAACACCAGGAACCTGATACAGAGTACAGCATCCTCCTCGTGCCTCTTATCACAACGGAGAGTCTTCTGGTTATCGCTGACCATGACTATCGGGCCGATGGCCGCCCTCCTCGCGGACGTTACTCACTCGCTGATTTTCTGTACGATACGTTTTTCTGTACTTCGTACAGGAGAAAATGATCGATAGTTTCCCGCCTGCCGAATTTTACGATCGATCGATTTACTAGCGGAATCGATTCACTCGCTCACTCTGACTTTCGCTCTCTTTTATTTCCACTTCCACGAGGACAGGTTGACGGGAGAATTCGTACGGGTCCTTTCAATTGACAAAGAGGAGTCCAATAACTGGCAATAAGTTTCCTCCACCCTGTCAACCTCGTCATCCAATCTTTCTCTGCGTCCTCACAATTTCTGTCGGACTTTGTAATATTCAAGTTTTTGCCAGATCCATGTGTATAATCGGAGCACATAAGTTTTTTTTTAATTCTATATTGTATATATGTATGTTGTTTCCAGCACGATTTGCAGACCGTTATATTCAAGAGCTTATAAACGTTATTCGTCCCCATTTATTTCGCGACGTATAATCACGCGTGTTCTTAAATCTTGCATTATACGTAATACAAGGACATGCATGAAAAAGAGCTCTTATATACCAACCAGCAATAAAGTGCTTGTCAAATAATTATTATTATTTTCTTTTCATTGGACCTTTTTTTCTTTCTTTTTCTTCTTCTCGTCTCAACCTCCCCCGTCGTTGGACTCGAATCTTTTTATCTTTTTCATTTTTATTATATGTTACGCGTATCCGCGTAGAGCGTTGGTCGCGAATAAAAAGGCGGAATGAATAAAAAAGGAGCTCCTAGCGTTTCCTCTTGTGCATCAGTAAAACGGGAAATTGACCGCAATTTACGGTGGATATTTTTCGAGATTGATTACTTGCTCGGAGTGTCTCTTTAGTCGACTGTTTTTCACTTGAAGTTTCTCTTCGATTTCTTCTCGCTTCCTTTATCTTTAAGTGTCCGCTCTTCTTCTTTCTCTTCAATTTCTTCCTGTCACGGTAGCAGGGGATATACCTAATCATCGTAAAACCGACGGAGGCGTCCCGACGCTACCGTCAGCCTTCGGATACAGGGACAGTATCAATTACGTTGAAAAATGTTTTAAAAAAAATGGCAAAAAGAAATGGCAGTATTTCCGCATGTAGGAGTATCGATCGTGATAATGAGAGAAATACGGACGTGCATTAGCGCGACCGAGACGTAATTATTCCTCGACAGTCTCGAGGACTTTGTCCTTCTTTTCATCGGATGAAATCCGAGAATCCATTGGAACGTTGAAATATTTTCTATCAACGATACGAGTACCCAGATGGTTCAGATTTCCAGTATGCTGGGAATATCGTCCTCTTGTGCGATTTTTCAATTGAGCATTCAACGACTTTTTTTGAATTGTTTTTGTTAATGACGGTATCGGTAACCGTTGAAGCACGAATAGTGGGAAGGTCGTTATTGACAGTTGGTAAAATTGCAAAGAGAAAAATGCATTTCAGTTATCAATTATCCAGCAGAGTAACGTTCAGGGTGAAACGATTGGCCAACTGCCAGTTGAAAGCTCCGAGTCCCTCCGGTGGGTAAAATAGGAGGCTTATAAATATCCTTTAGGTACACAAAGTTAGCCTCGCAGTCCTTCGTCGCCACTAGTCGCCACTAGTCGCCACTAGTTCACTGTCACTCTGGTTTTGAACCTGCAATAAATAGCGACGCTCATTTGCAAGTAAACGCGATCGACCCTGGAAGTACATAAAATGGAGAGTAGACACTGGTAGAAACGCTTTGTACGGTTCTGATCATGAATATGGAACTTTTGACTGAATTCATTCACGAGATACGTTTCAAGATGGATACTAAAGGAATCGCCGAGTCACGGAATCCGATTAATGGATTCGATTGCACGTACGAACATTCAGATTTAAATGCAAAGATTGATTTGCTTCGTGTTGTCATTGAAAAAATGTTATCGTGCAGTTTCATCCCCTCGAGGTACAGTTAGCCGGGTAGGTATTGCGCTATAGTACGTATCAACACGTAGATCTATAGTTAGTGGAATACGGAGACTCGTTTATAGTCGTGTTCGTAAAGTCGCGCAGTAGAGGGCAGCCACTGTGGGTCGTTAGACACCGGTTGGATTTCCGTCGCGAAAACTTTCATAAAATTCTCATGAAAACCGATAATAATCTTAACGCATTACGAGTTTATTGGATTTCTTTGTGAATTCAAGATCTTTCAAGGAGCCGTGTGGAAATTTGACGGTTAGACGAGCGACAGCCAGTTTTGACTCTCGTAGTTCTCAAGCGCGTCAGTGCTGTTATGATTATTATCCTGAACCGTTGTTCCACGTTTTACGAATCGATTATCGATGTAACGATCGAAGCAGCTGCATCACGATGGATACGTACTCCGTCTTTCACCAAGTCAATTGCAGTTGGTTTCAATATTTGTTGATACTTTCAAAGGCGCGTTGCCATCGACAAAACGTGATACGAGTGGCGGGGACGCCATTGATGGAAGGAGGCTTGTCAAGTTAACGCAGAGTCCAATTACCTTCAATTGAAATTAGTCTTTGGTCGTAATCATTCGAAAAGTAAATTGGCCACCGTGATAGCAACGATATCGCGATATACGTATACGTAGAACTGTCGCACGTAATATTAATGGGATTCATGGATGGATGCCCGGCAGGATTCAAAAGTTCGTTACACGGTACGGTTTGAATTTCGCTTGAATTGGGCTTTTCCGTTTCCACGATGACTCTTTATTCGGACTGTAGCGGAATCTTGCCTAAAAGGTAGGTAGGTGCTGTACGTATATGTATATTACATGCAGATGCGTTTGCATGTACTTTGCTAGAGCGACGGTTGGTTCGCTTCTGAGTGACGCAATACGTATCTTCTTGTAGTAAGTCGTTGTAGATGGCGTCACGAGCAGCTTGGCAGGAAGTTGGGATGACAAAATACCTTGCGGACGAGTAATCACGGAGAATAGAGTCTAAGGGAGTGTGTGATCAAAGGGTTAGGTTGGTAGAAGTAGCATATCGGCCGCGTTGGGAACTAGGTTTTTTTTACGACGACGACGACGACGACGACGACGACGACGACGACGACCGTGCGGGAGGATGGAGGAGAAGCGTCGTCGAGGTTGCGACATAGTTGTCAAGTCTGCGGATAACGAGGATGAGAGAAAAGACAATTTTCTGGTGTGAAAAATTTTTTCAAAATTGTTGAATTTCCGTGGTTTCTTTGCAGGACATGTTATTTTCATACGTCGATGATAAATTGAGATTGCATCGTGTCCGAGGGGTGAATATTTAAACGGGAGGTTTGTTACTTCTTTTCCTCCCACTTTTCGTACTTGTGGCAGAATTCTCATGGAGTCATTGATCATTTATCTACGTTTCAAGAGATGTGTCGTCAATGTATTTATAGGTTATGTGGAATCTCCAGATAGCTATAGGATATGTAACCAGTAGAGATATGGCTTCGTTAACCTTTGCTATTAATGGTAATGAAGTTTGACCTGTCAATTTATTGACTGCGCAGCGTAACGTGCGCGTTTTCTTATCAGTCGATTTTGCTATCGGAAAGAGAATATTTTTGAGTCTACATCAATTCGTATGTTTCGATGTGTCTTGCGCATATGGTTTCCGGTCTTTTTCTAAGAGGCTCTGCTAATATTTGAACAGTGACACAGCCATTGGGCTTGCAATCTCGTGTCAACGAGGAGGTGAAATAAAAGAGGAAGAAAGGGAAGCTGAGGATGGACCGGAAGACCTTTTATTTTGTGTCGTTAAGTGTCGCAGGATGTCTCCAGAGAAATCAATTTCTTGGAAATAAAAGATCCTGGTCTCCTGTGCTGCGAAGACAATACGAGACTCGACGAGAGACACATAAATATTATTAGCTGTCTGGTGATGCTGTCTGGTCTGGTGATCATACTTCACTAGTCAGGTATCAGTTGTACGGGAAGCAGAATATTTTCTTCTAAATTTCATTGAAAATCGAGTCCCATGACAAACCAACTTATTTTTACCTGTAAGATCTCACAGTTTTTTTCGACAGAAATAATGAGAACGGATCCTTGGTCCATGGGAAGATGAAGACAAAGCGCGCAAGGATTCGACTATTGTCTCGAGACTTTGGACTGTTTGTTGTAAAAGGAAATGACTAAATGAGTGAAGGGAAGAAAATTGGCTCTCGGAGGTCGGAGGGGAGGGGAGAGGAGAGGAGAGGAGAGGAGAGGAGAGGAGAGGAGAGGAGAGAGTGCTCTTGCATAAGTAATATTCATCTCAGGTGGCAAATATGTGAGGTCGCCCAACACGTGAAGAGATGTAAAGAGAACAAGAGAGAGAGAGAAAAGCTTTTACCAGGATAAGGATAAGGAAGAGGAGGAGGAGGAGGAAATCCAGGAATCTTGATGTATGTTATATCCAAGAGAAGAAGGCAGGACGTTTAAAAAGGACCGCAAGGAATAGCGGGATGTATTTTCCTCCCAGTGAATCGACATTCGTTTCGACAGTCCTTTTCTTCCCTTTCAAATAAATCGGCACGTTGACACCGACTTCTTTTTTCTTTATTTTCTATTATTTCTTCTGACTCCCTCTTTGGTCATTTTCTCCAGTCGACTATGTTGTCCGCCTCGTGTTTTTCATTTTCTTTTTTCCATTTTTTTTGGTCAACCTCAACATGCTCACGAATCCACTCGGCGAGGAACAGAAAGAGAGAAAGAGGGAGAGTTCATTAAATTCCGATAAAAATGAACTCCGTTTCACCTTTTGCTCAAAGTTTCGGGGTTGCTTCCCTGGATAATTAACTCTTCTTTTCTCTTCTGCTTTTCAACTTTTTCCTGCTTTTTCTTGGTTCTTCGTAGCCGCCTGTAGTTTTGAAATCTACGCCGTTTCGCCGCGTTCGCCTATCGCTGGTTTATCAAAAGGCTACACGTTGCCCGTTGTGGAAACGCGTACAGGGCCGCACATACCGATAGAGGCTTTTCCACCGTTTTATCAATATCGGAATTCAGCAGCCTTTATTAAACAGGAGTTCATCGATGCATTTTAGTTTCCTGTTTTCCCGCTTCGCTCCTTTTCTCGAGGGATCGCGTCGTTACGTCGACGAGGCTGCTGGGCTCACAGCCAGCCGCTTTATATTCGGCCAATAAAAAAAGGTTGACAAGCCGCACGATAATCCTGGATCCGCCAGGACCTCCAGTCCTTCGCGTCTTTCTTCGCAATCGCCTCGACGCCTCCACAAATTTAACTAAGAAATTTCATATCGCAATTTCACTGGAAATTGAAATTTCCCGTCCGGACGCGGACCAGCTGGATAACCGAGTGGAAAAAGGAAAATATGAAAAATCCTCCTCCACGCGGTCCAGCAGGAGGCTGACCTCCTTCGAGATAGCTCAGCAATTACGTTCCTTGCGGACACATTTCGACCCCCCCATTCCTGTCCCTCAGGAACCTATAATTATTTGCAAATTCCAATTTTTGGTCGATAACTCGAAAGTGGGAAAGTTGCGCATAAACAGACACGGATCTCAGAGATGCTAAGGATTTTTAACAATTTAAATGAAGAAATTAAAAAATATTTATTTTTGAAAAATGGCGATGCAATGCAGCAGTCGTTCCCTACGACGGTTCGTAGAGACACAGTGTAAACACCATATACTGAAAAATAGAGCCAGATACGTTCTAGGAGTCTTTTATTCTCCATAAGAAAAGTGGGACAAGGACATTTTACTTTTTTCTGGATTCAATCGATTCCTGGACTCGTTGGCTGTTTCCGGGAATGACTCTGTAATTCTATTTTTATTTTTTTAAAGCAGTCCGGGACACAGTCTCTTCCCTGTAAATTTATCTTTTTTTATAACCTCTTCCATCGTACCTTTTTTTTTACCGCCCACCGTCCAGCCATCGATAAACTTTTTCTAGTAGTTCTTTCGAAACTGGATTTTCTTAACCGCAGACATTTTCGGCTTCCATGGGAAAACAGTCGGAAGAGTGAAATTCCATCGAAACGGGCTTTCCGGGTAAATCGTGTCCTTTAATCGAATAAAATTATGAAATACGCGACGCATCGATGCCTGAGTTCATTTTACAAAACCATAGCAGATGTAGAACAGGACCAATTAATTGGTACCAAGTTGAAAAAGTCAGTCGTACCATCCAATAGGATTTTCAATAATTTCCATGTCAATTGTCATCGCTCATTATCTTTCGCAATAATATTATTTTCAATGGAAACGCCTGGCGTCCCGAATTCGTTTTAACTGACCTACATAAAATACAACCCGACTCGAGTGTCTGTCGTGGGTGGGTGGTTGTGTCTATATAGATATACATATTATTCGCGATCTCCGAATTTGAAATTTCGCACAAGACGAAATTCACGTCCAATTCGAAATTCCGCGATTCAGCATGAAACCAAGCCAAAAAAAGATTCCATCCTAATGGACCCTTATCCCTTGGCTTTTTACATTCTCAATGAAATCCTCTCCCTTGACTGTTATTATTATTCGCACTCTTTAAGGAGGTTACCAGTTCCGCTTGGCCTCGGCCTCCGTTGTGGTCCTACTTCTTGCAGTCTTGCCAACATCGAAAGCGCGAATCTCACGATTCTCAGATTCCTCTTGGCATCCTGGAAGAGTTCTCCTCTGGTCCTGGCTATCCATCACCGGACCAGTCCTTCTCCTCTCTTTCCGTGCACTTGGAGCTTTTGGTACTTTTGGTACTCGGTGCTCTTCCTCTTGGAACCTTAGGAGTCTTCGGGGTCTTCGGAGTCTCGAGCCGACTCGAAGACACGCCCGAAGAAAGAAAGCGGGACGAAGCAGAGCTTTTAATTATTCTAAGGCTATTTTGCCCCATACGCGCTGCAATTGCCAATGTTTTATATCAGAGCAAAATGAAACGTGGGAATCGGCAGTATGCACGTATGACGAGAGAAAGTTGACGAAGAAAGAAAGTATACTAACTTCGATAGGAAGACTCGAAAGCTTTACCAACTTCTTGGCAGTCCTACTTGGTCCTACTATTTATTATCCTAAAGGGCAAAATGCCTCGACGCTTTTTTCTGCCCGATAGTCGTGCGTCGCGACGCTCCGCTCTCGGGCGCGTCGGAGGCTCCCAGCAGCAGCCTCGCCTCATTCCTGAAATTATACCTTTTCCTGCAATATTTAAAAGGCGGACCGAGGGGCCAGAAATGTTGAGCAATCGATAGAGCCAAGAGCCGTGGAAAGTTAAGCGCCGTCCTGGAGAACTAGAGCAAAGACACGTGAGGCCTTTTCGAGGACGCGTGGGAAGGAAGAAGTTCAGGAGAAAGATAAAAGAAAGGGGGCTGCCAGGAGGGGGGGGGGGTAGGTCATATGGGGGAGAGAGAGAAGAGAGGTGAAGCGGGGGGTGGGGGGAGATCCGATAAAAATAGTATCGATTCACCGGAAGGTCGATGTACCGTCCATTACATAGTTTTTCCTGGAGACAGATATTACCAGGATACTTTTGCAAGGATCAAAGCCGAACATTGGCCAGGAGTTCATTCGAAGGAAGCAGGATGATGATGATGATGATGATGATGATGATGATGATGATGATGATGATGATGATGATGATGATGATGATGATGATGATAATGATAACGAAGGAATCATCGAACGCAAATTTCAGATCGCCAAACGCACCTGCACTTTTCCTGTAATCCTAAACGGCCCGACGATTTGACGAATTTTAGTTTATTCGCGGCGGCAACTGTTCTATACTCTCATAGCTATAGATATAGTTCGAATGCTAAAGATATAGATCGGTGCTATTGTTAAGTGCGGTCAAGGTTCTTGCACTGATAAGAGCAGCACTCGTGTTTATGTTACTACAGGAATTTGCAGGAGATGAAAATATTAATTCTGGCGCCGAGTCGGCCAAGAAAATATTTGATATTTCGCGAAGTGTGATAAGAGCAGCGGGGAGGGGGTGAAGTATCGACCAAATCGCTTTAATCGAACTCGTATCGATTACCGTACTTTCCAATTTCAATGGGGTTTCAAATTTACCGATATTATCTTTAAGGATTTTAAATCCCGCTTGAATCCCCAAATAGCCTGTGTCCCGGAATATCGTTAGGCATCTTTTGATTGATTTTTGGAACGCAGCCAATTTCTTGCTTGCACATGCCACTCTGGTTTTCCCATGAATTATTCAATTTCTTTTTATCCTTCTTCTTGCACTATACTGACTTACATAATTTTCTTTAGTAATTTCAACTGCTTGTTATTTTTTGTTATGATTTGGAGAGTTTCCTGAAAATATGTATAAAATACGTGACAGTCTTAGTTCGAGTTTCTTGACTCAATTTCGACGTGATTGGATTTTCCTGGTATTATCAAGTAAATCCCAGTTCCTGGTTTTACATATTTATATGCAGATATTTCCGTGTATATCCCATGTGAAGGAATTTCCAACCTTTAAGGAAATACATATAATAAGGATTTTTGACTTGGGGGATCCTGGCAAAGTCAAACTTCCGAGATACCGCACGTTTCTTGGAGAAAAAGAAAGAAAAAAAAAAAATCTCTATGTTTCAGTTCGTACTTCCTAGACTCGTTCAACTTTGACTACCTCGAGTTTCCAGCCCTGTTTCCCGTGCTAAGCCGAGTCTTATTTCCCACTTCCGTTTCGTACTTATCGTCCGCGATAAACGTCACTTTACACTTAGAAACCAAAAGCGATAAAATTCATTCGTCCGATGCATTTATCTGCATTTATCTGCATTTATCTGCATTTATCTGTATTTCTCTGTACTTCTTGTCTCTCAGCCCCAGCACAAAGGAAGATACATACTCGAATATGTCTGCAAGCAACTTAATATCGTGGAAACGGACTATTTCGGACTTCGCTACGTGGATCATTGCAGGCAGCGGGTGAGTCATTATTTATTATTATAATTTTTCACTTTGAAAAATCTTCTCCTACTTTTCTCTAATCGATACGTCGATATAATTTTTACCTGGGAAACTTTTGACTGGTCCACTATGCTCCGTATGCTGAGATTAGTCATCGGAATCTTATTTAATAAAAGTCACCGCGAGAAAGACGTTTTCTTTATCGTTTTCCCTGACTTCCTCAAGAAAGCAGGAAAGCAAAGGCAAAAGCAAAAGCAAGAAAGCACCAGCAGCGATTTCCAGATGTGCTTTTATGCCGAAACCAGATAGCGAGCTATAAATAGAGGAGAAGTATTACGCTAACGGCTGGAATAAGTAGAACGACGTCGTCATGAATCACGGATAGAAATAACGAAGTGATCGAATCAGCGCGGTTAGGCGATTCCTTCGTTCCCACTGTTAATACTTTTAACGTGAACCATTCGATTCATATCGTTATTTACACGGAATAATGCTCGAGCAATTCCCTTTTTTAAAATTGCGTTAAATTCCCTGGAGAATCGCTCGAGCGGAATTTTCTACAATCAATTTGACGTTAGCCAAAACCACCGGGCGTATCAATCGTTAATTCAAGGGGTCACAGTGCATCGCGTAATCTCTTTTAAATTGAGTTCCTATCGAAGCTCGCAATTTTTCAGGCTTTCGCGAAAAATAAAAAATACTCGATCGCGCGCACGTCCCGCCTACATGACTGTATCTATATTCGTAGATATATTAGAACGTGAAATTCGCGCATCGGCGGTATCTACTCTGCTGTATTTCGCAAACATTTGGACAAAAATGTTTTTCCGAATTTTTGGGGAAAAAATTGCATATGGCTAACAAATCAATCCCACCTTTCACAAAAAAGTGACGTTACCAAATGTATCGAGGAGTCCGAAATGTTGTTTTTCACGGTGTTTATTTATGATATAATATTTTTGACAGCTAGAGTTACTAGCGGCATGACAGATATTGACAGATGTCAAACGAACGGAAACTCTGTGGGAGTCAAAATGAAGATTACCCGTACAATTAACCAATCCAATAAGTAATATCTGTGGAGCAGTTCCTCCTGAAAATTCTCACATGAACGCAAATTGCCAGAAAAAGTATTTGGTGGGAGAGAAAAGGATAAAACAAATAAAAAAATTGAAAAAAAAAAGAAAATGCTCGAAATCGGTGATTCGTCTTGGTTAAGCTAAGAAAAACTAGTAGTTCGCCATACGCCAGAACATCAGTGATATCCAAAGCGAGAAAACTGATCAGTCGGAAGAGCAGAGGATGCACGTATTAAAGTTTCGACTTGTGAAATAACGATGCCGGAGTCGTAGTTGAGGTGCAAGAAAGAAAGAAAGAAAAAAAAAAAGAAAAGAAGAAACAAGAAGAAACAACCTGCCTCATTATTCTCGTCTACCTTGACCTCAGTTTAATGGCGACGCCTGCGAACGCGACAAGTTGCACCATCATCGGCATTGATTGAGAACAGCAGCTACACACGTGCGCGACTGGCAGCGTCCATTTCAAAAGTTATGCACTCCCTGACATTTGTCACTTGGTACGCATGACGTCATGCAGTACGATAACGATATGCGATTAATATTTGAATAAATTAATTTTCAATTTCCGCCATGTCAATGGGGCAAACATTTGCGGACGTCGATCGAGTAGGGAAACGTGCGAGTTATCAAAATTTGCCACGGCGTCTATAAATCAGAAATATTCAAAATTTATTAGCCTCGTGTCCAAAATTGTGAAGATCCGTCAAAGCTTTTGACGTTCGACGTCGATAATAACTTCCTGGTTGTTCCTACGGGATGTTTCCTGGTTAACGATCTAATCAGACGTCGGCCTGCTGGCTGCATCGTATGGAAACTCTGCTACGAAGGGAAACCACCTAGTTAAATAGGGGAGAGGGGGGGAGGTCACGACCCCCTTGAAATTCAAAATTTCCCAAGGTCCATCCCTCGGACTGCATCCAACCCCCTAAGAAAATCAATAAAACCGACTCGGACTGCGCCGGCGATATCTTTCGAAAAATCTTTAAAAATGAATGGTGCCATCTTTCAGAGCCAGAAACTCTGAGCAGCTCAGCCTCCGTCCGAATAGGCTTTGCTGGATACAGAGACTCCTCGGAGATCGTAGATAGCGAGAGAGGGAGAGAGGGAGAGAGAGAGAGAGGGAGAGAGGGTTGTTCACCTTAGGGGATGATAGTTGACCGCCATTCCAAGGGTTCTCACTACGATAGACCATTTCAAAGTCTGACTACAAATTTTCCTGGCGTCACGAGCGAACCCCGATGTACAGGCAGTTTCAAGGATCACGCGCGACCCCAAGTGTAACGTCACGACCCTTGGGACCTGCGGGCTGTATCGCACGGAGCAGCAAAATGTTTAGGGCCGAACGATACCCTGTGAAAACAATGTCGGTTGATACGTGCGCTAAATAAATTTCTCCCGTAAGGCGACAACGGAGAATCGACTGTGCCTTGTGAACCGCGCTGTAGAGGCTTGCAGTATAGAGACGTTACACGGGGAAATGCAGAAGTCCTTCCGGGTGAGGTTATGAGTCGAGTAAGACAAGTTTGTGATTTGTATGTTGCAGCACTGGCTGGACCTGGCGAAAACGGCAATAAAGCAAGTCAAAGGTCAGTACTGGCTGTGTGCCTTGTATACCTGTATATATTGCCCGATAGAATTCTGCGCTAAGAAGCAGCCGGTTAGTCCACGTATTGACAAATGTGATATACATGTGGAAATCAGCTGTAGAAATTTTCACGAGATTCATGCGGGGCATTTTCATGTACACGTATAGAATTTAAATGACAGGCATTCGCATCGCAAGGCAGCATTTTCAATGGCGATGGTCTGGCTCTGTCGCGTGGCAAAAAAAATCTTTCTCAACGACCGCGTCCGTGGATTCGATCGAGCGAGTCTTTCCTCGCGATGTATATCGAACGATGCGGGTCGATGTCACATGAAACTTTGACGTTCGCTCGAGCTGGCATTCGTTACCTGTGCTAGAAACAATTGTAAATCTAGATCCGCAGACTCAAACCTAACCTAACCCTAACCTAACCCAACAACCATACCGATTGACATTTCCCACGTGACTGACTTTCACTTGATTCGCTTCTGACCCGATAAAATGTCTAGAGATCTCAAAAATTATCGTAAAAATTTAATTAGTCCGTTCGTTACGTTTCCACGTTGATCCTTTTAATTGTTTTCTCACGAGATATTTCAGCTATGCGTGACTCTTGCAGACATGGAGCCGATTCTCTTCAGCTTCCGCGTGAAATTCTACCCGCCGGACCCTTTTCGAGTGAAAGAGGAGATCACGAGGTATCAGGTTTACCAACAATTGAAAAGAGATCTTCTTCACGGGCGTCTCTACTGCAGTCCAGGCGAGGCGGCCCTCCTGGCAGCTTGTATCGTTCAGAGTGAGTAGCTTTATTATTTATTCTTGGCTATCCCTTTCTTTTATTACCTCGATAGTTTTATCCAATATTATTATATCTGTATATTCGCCTTGTCTGCTATCGATTTTTCCTATCGATCTCGTTACTACTTTCATTCATGAATAGCAGCTCGACAGCTGCCGTTCCCTTCGATAGTTTATCGAGTTCGCGTTCGAATTGTCCGCCAGGAACTATAACGTATTATATATTTTAAAAATGTCCCCGTGACCGACGGTAACGAGGAAGAAATGTTGTTATCAGGTGAACTGGGCGACTACGACCCGGAAATCCACGAAGGGAATTACATCTCGGAGCACAAGTTGCTGCTCAAACAAACTGAGAGCATCGAAGAGAAGGCTATGGAATTGCACCAAACACAGCTTAAAGGCTTCACACCGGAACAAGCAGAGACGCACTTCCTTAGGGTAGCCTCACAACTGGACACCTACGCCGTGGATCCGCATCCTGTCAAGGTAATTCGTATCCTCCATCTCTCTCTTTTTCTCCCTCCGTTTCGTCGATGGACCTAAGTAGCCGTGTATATATGTATATTGTATAAGTATACTACCTCGAGCAACTCAAACAAAGCCGATTGCTTAGACGCGTCTGCTAATCAAATTAGCGGCTTGTAAAGAGCATAATGCCAATTGTAAACTCGGCATTTTGCTTGCTGCTCTTGTAAATTAATGCCGTCTCGTAGCGACCTTAGAGTTGATTCGTCTTAGCTTCGTGTGGCGCAAAAGTTCAGCAGAGCAGCAACGGAGCTGCTTGTTAAGGAACGAGTCAAGCTGGGGGGAAGGCGGAAGGTGGCCACGTAGAGAGAGAGAGAGAGAGAGAGAGAGAGAGAGAGAGAGAGAGACGGGGGGGGGGAGAGCAGAGCCTTCCTACGGAAGGTCTCAGAGTTCTTCAGAGCGTGCCGTGCTGAGGTTTCAAAGTCCGAATTTTGCCGATGGTCGCCATTTTCATGAAGTCTGAGAAAGACGACCGCCGGTCCCTCGTGAAATTCGTATCAGCAGGATGGCCGCTCGTGTCCAGGGAATCCGCGACGTTAAAATAATGCCCGAGGTAAGGCGAGAACATTCCGTGATTCCGCTCGTTTCCGGTTGCGTGACGCTAATGCCGCCCTTTGCGTATTTCCGGTAAATTCCTATCCCGTCGACGCACTCCTTCCGCGTATATCTTTTAACGATAAAATTAGATAGTGAACTACCTCCCCCCCCTCCTCCGTCATCGTGACAGGACAAGAAAAGAATTCTTACGTAACAGCTTTTTTTAAAAACAAATTACAGAGAGTTTAGCTACACTCGAAATTACCTCGGGCTTATCCAGCGATTCGTCCCTGTAGTTTAATTTGAAAAGTTTCACGGTGTCCTCCATCTTGCATTTACGTAACGCGTCCTCCCGAAGGACCCTCGTGTAAACGTCGAACGCGCTACTGTATCTAGCAGCTAGCAGCTAGCAGCCACTGGTACAGGCACCGCGTAGCCAGCGCCTAAGATATTCGACGGGGGGTCTTACCAACCCCCCGCAGGATCGATTTCCTTTCCGCAAACACGCAGGATTCCCTCCCCCCGCGTATCCTGATCCTCCCACGAACCTTCGTCCTTTTCCGAGCCATCGGGATATTCCGAGTCTCGCCTGCAGCTCACGGGGACAATCGAATAACCGGCTGAACTTACGTTCGGCATGTCGTCGGTGTCCCTTTGATCCCTGCTGGGATAATATCTGCGGGGGGGGGGGTCACGATAACAACCTGCACTTCGCGATTTCGAATTTCTCGTATTTCTTGCGCCTCCATAAAAATGGCTGCACGCAGCCTCCAGGTGGGCTGATCTTGACTGATCGGAGTAACTCGAAGAATCTAACGAGTCTCCCGAACAATTAGTTCCCCTGTTCTTTCTATTGTTCTTTTATTATAATTTCGTAAACGTGCCGAAGGAACCTCGGGAATACCTGATTCGACGTTAATATTTTATGGCTTCGGCTGCTGGATTTATCCGCTAGCGTCACGGTAGACGGTCAAGCGGATCTTTATATTTTTCCCCGTTTCAAATTCTCTTGGGCTCCACGACAGCCTCCGTGCACGTGTTTTCTTCTTCTGCACCTCGAACGTTACCGACTCGGTGAATCAGCCAATTGGCTGGCGTCCCTTCCGACGGCTCCGTCGTTCGCAGCACTCGTGTCTCCGCATTGGCTCCAGCCGCCTTCCGGAAGGAGGCGAAACGGATCCCCTGCTCCAATTTCCATGGCAGCACTTTTCCAGCCCTTCGCCGGAATCGCAGGTGCTCGAGATACGAGTGTTTGATGCTTCCTTCCCCAGTTGCCGCAAAGTCTCTTTAGTCGCGCGTGCTTTGCCTGCATTACCGTCCAGAGAATTCCTCGCGTTTTCTCTCCTCTTCCCGATTTACAGCATTCCCCATACAGCTATAGCTATAGATATATACTTTTCTCTGGCAGGACCACCGGGGGCCGCTTATCTCCCAGCTATACATATATCTATATTCCGCAGCCATTACTCGACAATTACGCTGCTACTTAGTGGTTTCGTTACGCGCGAACTCATTTCGAATTCACGTTTTACTTCTTTTTATCCCAGCCAATATCTTCTTCCACGTGAATTATCCTTTTATCAATTAGAAAACAAAAAATGCTGCTGGTCCACGATACAATTTTCTTTATTTTTATCGATTCGCTCCAATCGGCGACATATTGGATTTTCCGGCAATCGTCGTCTCCTTATAAACTTCCGTTTTGTATCAGAACTTTCATTTAACTGAATTTCCGGTCGTCGCGTCAGGCTCTGCTCGTTTTATCGATTTCGAGTATAACGATATTCGGTCCGTCCAGTAACAAATGAAATTTGTCGCTTTCTTCCCCCCCTCCCCCTCCCCCCACCTCTTCCTCCTCTCTTTCGCTCTTTTTTCGTGGAATAAAAATACGCAAAGAATTTCTACGATTGCTTTTCTTTTATACCGGCTTTGAATTCTCGTCATGTAGGGTAGAATAAAAGTCCCAGAGGTACCTGGCGAATGTTCCATTTAATTTGTTCGCTGATCGTCGCGTCGTATCTCTTTCAGGACCATAAGGGTACTCAGCTCTATTTGGGGATCAACCACTGTGGAATTTTGACGTTTCAAGGCTCGAGGAAGACGCATCACTTCCGCTGGCCGGAAGTTCAGAAGATCAACTACGAGGGCAAAATGTTCATTGTGCACTTGACCATCAACGAGGTGAGTTTCAGGTAGACGCGGGACGATCGTCAGGACGGAATAATCGCGGTAGAAAGATTCGAGTTGGGTCATCGAAATGGGAAGTGTGTGACGTCCATGAAACGTCCAATCAAAATCTTTAAATGGAAGCTCCATTTTCTTTTCTCTCTCCGGTACAGTATCGGTTACCCTACGATTCTACCGTCATATGGTAAACAAATACTTTTCTGTAGTTGAAATCAATAAATCGATCGCACTGGAGTTTCAAGCGACTTATGCAATTATAAATACCAAAGTGTGTCTGGTGCGTCCCTCGTGACGTCACTCGCAAGGACAAACGTTATTACTAATTGAATATACATTGAGAATTATTACTGTCCGAGTATATCCTTCGAATGGAATAAATTAGTAAAAAGTCAATATACATTTATAATAAACAATTAAATATTCTCAATGAACAACGAACCCGGAGCCATCGGGAAGCCATAGCATTTATTGTTTGTGTATGGAAAAAATAATAATTGTGTAACGAATCTTGCGGTCCGTAGATACCAAAGTCTTTTTCGTTTATTTGTCCATTAGCACGTGGTCGCATTAATTCGAGACTGTCGAAGTCTTCGATCGACCTTTTAACCTCACTCGATTTACCAAAGCGTTTCGCAACTCGAAATTCTCTATACGCAGATGCTGCACGTTACACGAGCACACGTAACCGAGGAAGATCGTTAGTCAGCGAAGTTATGCAAAAGCTGAAGTCCCTCGGTTCGGTTTCCTAACATAAGCACGAATACCAGTCGACCGATTGAAGCACATTCTCCCAGTTCGTGAAAAGATAGCGAAAGGGGCTGCACAACTTATATGTATTACGTGTACAACGAGCTGCTGCTCGCGCTATACATAGAACACGAGTCGAGTAATCCAATTATTTTCCACTGCGCATTATCCAGGACTTGAGGACGAAGGTGAGTCGTTTTGTTATGCTCTAGTGCGGCCAGAACTCTAGCCTGAATAGTATCGAACTGTCTAGCTGGTCTAGCTGGTCTAGCTGGTCTAGCTGCTCTAACTGGCCTAGCTGGTCTAGTTGGTCTAGTTGGTCTAGTTGGTCTAGTTGGTCTATAGCTGACCTTGTAGCTCTTTCGTTAGTGGAAGGAAAAACATAAAATTTTAATCAGTTAAATAGGAATATTTATTTAGTGAATATTCGAGAAACACGTGTCGTTCTTCCTTACGACAGAAAAAAAGAGAGAGGGGGAGAGTTGGAAGGAATTGAATTTTGTAAGTTTCATAGGAAACTTTTTGTACTGCTAAAAATTTGCTAGATGCTAAAGAAGAGACAATTAGTGAGTGCAGAAAAAAAAGAGGAATAGACGTGGCACTGGTATATAAAATCGAAGAAATCCATAAATCATTGTTTTAGATGCAGTCTTATAGTTTAGATGATTTATTAATCGTGTAGATATGTAACTATAACAGTCGCTTATGTAGATCATTCCATGTGTGCCTCGTTATCACGAATTTTCAGAAAAAACACACCGTTGGATTTAAATGTCCCACGGGATCGAACTGTCGTCACGTTTGGAGATGCGCCATCGAGCAAATGCTGTTCTTCACGTGAGTACCGATTTATATTTCTATCATCTGTGTCTAACTCACAAAGCCGAGCGATCCTAATGTCATCGTTATGTCCTCGATAATGCCTAATGCCTAATGCCTAATGCCTATAATGTCTAATGCCTAATACCTAGTGCCACGGTATTAGAAATAAGTAGATGAGCTGCTATAGCGATTAGATGGTATAATAAGTACAAGAGAGTCTAGATCGCATCGTGACTTGTTAATATTTAGAAGCAGATCGTTGTAGACTTTGGAATCGGCGACGTTATCGCGTCTGTCTGGTCTTATTACTACGACGTTACGTCACGATTGTATTTGCAAGATGAAAAATGAAGAGACAGAGGGCAAGAAAAACTGTCAGTCGTGATCCCGAAGAGCCGGGTTAATTAGTCTGCAAGACGTTCAAGAAGAAGAAGAAGAAGAAGAAGTTTCGGTAGAAACTTCGTTATCCGGCAGTGCGTCCTAACCGGAAACGAGGTCCTCAACGTGACTGGTCGCTGCTCTAAACTGTGAACCGAATCCGAGATGTAATTTTCGCAAGAAGATCAAAAGAATCGTCGAGAACTGGAACGATCGGGCGTGTCTAATTGAAACGGGTCGTCCTGATCTCAATTATGGAATCGAGAATTCTGGATGACAGATCAGAATTCCCGTTACAAGTGTTTCCCCTGTATCCGGTGGAAATGACCTGTTGTGTCAGGCTGGTTCGCTTTTGTCTCTGTCAGTGGTTTGGCTGTCATCCAAACAATGGAAAGTCGACACTGGGGGAGACTCGCGCTCGGGACTCGTTACAGTAGTCCTTCGCCTCTTCCCTCTTTTCGAGTGCATATGCAGTCGCGTATTCAACCACCCACCCACCTACCCACCCACCGACGCCGTGCTGCACGGACGCCTCGTACTTGTTGAGTACTTTCAAATTGAAATCTTCCTCGCGCTTGGCCTCCTGCGATTCCCATTACGTCACCGTAGTGATCACTGGCTGTTCCCGTCAAGCGACAGAAATCGCTACGAATCGACGACGCATCGGGGATGCTGGATGCATTAAGATTTGTTCTTATTCTCATTCTTCCTGCTTCGCCATCGATCTGTCTACGTCGGTTAGCGTCTTTGTTCTCGAAGTTGGTTGAAATCAGGCGTGTGACGTCACTTTAGAAAATTCAATTATCCAGCTCGGCCAAGTTGCCAATCGATGAAGGGAGTCCTTTCGGTTGGTATTACTGCCAAACCAGTCGATTAATAACCAGTGCCTCCCGACGATGGCGTTATGCTTGAAAAGGCGTCGCGACGGTGCTTCCCAAGTGCTTCTTTGGCCGAGGGCGAGGGGTCGCTCGACGAGGGACGCGGGAGGGCCCGGAAGGGTAAGGTCGCGTGACGTAAGAACACGAACCCGGAAGTAGCCTCGATCAATTTATGACCGTTATAAATTCAGGAGTGCTGATACGGCGCCGCGACGCGAAGCGTCCGCAGAACTTTCTAGCGCGAAGCCTTTTTCACATGGATCTCTTCTTCCCCTGTGGTTTTCGTTCCCACCTAAGCGTCGTGTTCCTCGCGCACCGGAGAATCGATTCCGTGCGCGATCCTTCTCGCCTGCAGTCCCACTAAACCTTAAGGCGTAACGATCGATCGCGATCCACGCCAACTGCACCGCCTGCATGATCCACGATCGTGACGTCATCGCATAATTATCTAGTCTAACCGGAAAACGTGTTCGATTGGCATTCAGCCTGCCCAGAGCGTCGGACGCACCGGTCGTCAGCGGAGGCTCCATCTTCTCGTGGGGAACCAAATTTAAATACACCGGAAGGACGGAAAAGGAAGTCCTCGAAGAGACGGGTCCTTTGCGCAAGGACGAGCCACCTATACAGCGTTGCCAAAGTACGGGACTCAGGAGGAAGGCCAGCAGCGTTCCAGCCACACCGAGTACACCGAGCCAGGACCTGGTTGAAATACGTTAGTATCTCTTTTTCATTGACCCGTTCGATCCTCCTTTACTCTACTTTACTCTCCTTTCCTCTTTTGATTGGATGTCTTCCTGTCGATCTGTCAATCTTGGCAGTGTACAGATTGATCGATTGATTGGTCCAGCGAGTGATAAGAGGAAATTTACCGTTTCGCAGGATACTCGAGTTTGCCACGAAGCTGTCACAGCGCAGGATTGGATGGTGCCGGAATGTCCGATGGCGGAAGTGGCGTCCCTCTGAGTTCACCTTATTGTCCGGACAACACTTTACCACTGTTGGAAACCGTCTCGGAGGATCAGGAGATTCACGCTCGACGGAATAACGGTTAGTCGAATGTCGAGGATGATCTTGATATTAAAAAAGAAAAAAAAAAGCTGCTGGCTTCGCAGTCGCTCGAGTCCCCAGTTCCGGTAGGACGGATGACGGAGACCGTTACGCCAGGTCGCCGTTTATCTTGAGCGACGCGCTGGCGTCATTGCATGCCTAGAATGATTTTTAAGACGTTCGAGGGTTACACGGGGTTGCATGACTTTTTCCTCTTTGATATCCCATCGGGCACAAAGAGTACTTTGGAAAGGTGCTCGGAGAGACAATCGTAAATTGCCGGCTGTCTCTGCAGCCGATCGTTACGGGGAGTCCTTGGGTCTTGTGAAATCCAACCGAGTGCACTTTGTACCTGTAGATAGAAACTGGGCGGGGAGGGGGGGGGGGATCTGTGTATCAGATGGACGTTCGGAGGATGGACGTCGACCGTCCAGAATTTGTACAGCATCGACCTTATCGGATGCAGAGTGAAGAACAGCGTAATATCCGAATCGTGCTTCTTTGGCTTCTTAGACTATCATTTGTTTTTCCTTTCTTTCTGTTCTTTAGCCGTAAACGAAAATGATTCGCATGCGAGTGCCACCTACACCACCTCCGCAATCGGTCAGACGAAAAAACCGAAATTCCCAAAGAGCACGTTGATCCGACCGCAAGCGTTGTACAGTCAGAGAATAGTGATAGGATCGGAGGAGTTGACCGGTCAGAATGTCAGTAACGTCGTCAGGCAAAAGATCGATTCGTTTGAGAAAAGTCCAAAAGTCGTGAGGTCGACGGCTCTCATCATAAAGACCTCGAAGGCGCCAGCCAAGAGAGCCTCGCTAACGGCTGCTAACGGGTCTCGGCGCCTCGGAGCCCAGGAGGACCGGACCGTCAGGGCCGATCGTTCCATCAGTTCCGTCATGAGAATCGGCACTGCGTCCGCGACATCCGCAACATCCGCGATCGCGA
This sequence comes from Calameuta pallipes, assembly GCA_030142375.1. Lineage (NCBI taxonomy): Eukaryota > Metazoa > Arthropoda > Insecta > Hymenoptera > Cephidae > Calameuta > Calameuta pallipes. The sequence goes on from JARQSW010000531.1 coordinate 387,188, forward strand.
GTGCCAATTCGCATACGGACGCGAACGACGGCCAGGTAAGGGCAGTGTCGTCGCCGTCGCCGTCGTCGTCGCCGTCGCCACCGCCGAGTGAGCCTTTACGAACTAGAGCGACTCACTGTCAGTCGGCGAAGGAGTCCGTGAACGCGAACGATGTTTTCTCAACGACGTTAAAGACAAACCTTGACCCGGTCGAGCCGATTAAATCGGTTGAGCTCCTAGAGCCTCTAGAATCGGCCGAATCGTTAACAGGCGACAGGCCGAGCAACTTGGCCAACCATAGAAACGGACTAGTCTCCCTAAAGAAACGTCTCGCTGCATCCTCAGGTAAGTCATCCGCCGTGATCGGCTCGCCCATCATTATTCACATATCAACTGCCTCTTATCGATTTGATAACACACGCTTTTCACTCCCTCCCCCCTCCTGTCTCCATATGTCTCCTTCTTTACACGATACGTTACTCTCTTACCTCACGTTTGTTTTACATTGTCTACACGTAACACTTTGACCTTTTGTCTCACTGTAATACCGATCGGTTCATTCTTCCGCCTCCTGATCTACACATGCGTAGTATTTACACATATCCTCGACAACGGTGCACCTGTTTTCTTTTTTCTTTTGCATAAATTGAAGCATGCGTGTGAGCATCCGTAAAGAGAAAGAGAAAATGTCGTTCTGTGCTCGAATGTGTCTGGTCAATATATCCAATATATCCTGGGTGAACCGCTGTTACTCTTGGCTGCCGATGAAGTCGACTCGGATAAATGTCCAGTTTCATTTCTGTTTCAGTGGGGCAGAACGAGAGCGATCTCAATGACTATTACTTTCGGGACTCGTTCGATCATTCCTCCTCGGAGAGTCAACTCCTGGACGTCACCGGGAAGACGCACAGTCGTTCGGTGACGCCTGTGCCGAAGATGCAGAAGCTCCAGAACTCGAAGCTCTGTCTTCAAGCGCAGCACAGAACGGACGGCCGGATGGCCCTGAAGAGCCTCAGGATCGTAAAGCTCTTCATTCCGGCGTTCATGCTGACGATCACCGTTCTCTTCATCGTGATCGTCCTCGTATTCGAGACGGACACGACGCTCTTCAACAGTCTGCGCAAGACACCGGAAATGGTGGCCTTAAGGAACCAATACTACGTCCCCATCAAGGAGTTTCTTAGAACCAAACTTGGCCTATTTTGATGACGAGGACTAATGCCAAGAGTATCCTTAATCACGTAGCTTTCAATGCCAGTGCCAAGTCCAAGAGCGTTCGTGGCAATAACTCTTTTGCACTAGATCCGTTATGATATTATTTTTTTATTATACTTACGCCAATCTCTCTCTCTCTCTCTCTTTTTTTCTTTTTTTTTTGTTATTCCTTCACCAACTCACTCGTTGACTTACCGATTCGTCGATGGCGCGAGTGAGATTCAAGTTTCACGGGAGACAATGCGTGCGAGAGACGTCGCAGGCTCTTTTTTTTAAAATCTATTTCTTTTTATCTGAACTCGGAGCACCAGGTGCTTCCCTAGACTCGGCATGGAAATTCATTATATAGTTTTATATCTCTTTTGTCATTCCCGTCCTTATTCTTCTTGCATTAAATCTAGTTACTTTGGTTTTAGCGGTGATAATTTAAAAATTTTCTTTTTCTTTTACTGGAAAACTCACCGACGGTCTTCCCAAAGTCCTCTGCGTGCGACGAATCGCCCTCTACTCTCACGGAATGGCTAATTATTTTTGCATTGCTTTTGCATAATCCAGAAGGTAATTTTAATTTGTGCAATTTTTATGCCGAGCCTGGATGGAGGTCACTGACTCGTAGCTCCTTGAAGTTATCGACAACTGTATAGGGTCCATTTTGCGAAAAGAAAGATTAAAAGGAGAGAATGTTTCGAATGGCAAAATGATAGAGCGAACGAGAGATATTAAATGTGAACTGGTGATACTGGATGGCCTATCCACAGTACATAATAACAATAAGAAAATTGTTCTCTCTCGGTCAGAGACTTTTGCCAGAGGTATACGAAACACGCAAGTACGTTACGATACAATGAACGATCAAGCGAACGAGGAGGCAGATGAAAGGAAAGAAAGAAAAACGGCAGAATAAAACAACAAAAAATAATATAAAAGGTAAAATATTTTAACATGAAGACAAGACAGATGATATGTAATATATTAACTATAGAGAATATAATTATAGCAATGTTAGGTAATTTTAAACGGTCAACGAAAAGCAATTCTTTGGTAGAACGTAAGGGACGTATTATGGGGGGGACTGGGGGCGGGGGGGGGCGAAACTATGAAACGAGAAAAAGAAAGGATACAAAAATATGGATGAAACGAAACTGGAGAAAGCACGAGGAGGAAAAGGACGAAATTTTAAAAATATAATCGAATAATCGTTTTACGAGTATAAAATGTTTAACGCGCTAACGGGCGAGGTGGGCATCCGTGACTTAGACGTCCATCTGGATTTATTTGCTTTCTTTCCTCTTATTTCTTTTTTTATACAAACCCATTTACTTCACTTTCCTCGCTAAGGGAAAGTTCCCTTTAATCATGGAGAAATCCGCGTAGCGTTTGCCAACGCGCTACTCGTAGCTCGTAATAGCGTAAATAAGGATGGAAAAGGGAAAACGGAAGGTTGCGCAATTACGAAAAGTCCACGGAACAATTCGCATCGTGCTTAATCGATTAATTTATTATTTTAAGTCTCGCGAGAATCTCCTTCGCGTTTAAAGGATCTTGAATATGCAAACGATGACGTCAGCTATTACCAGATGTACGTCGCCACGTACATACATTACCGTAAACTGTGTACTTACACGCGTTTCTTTTTTTTTTCAAAGTAGCGTGGATACGTTTATTCTCTCGTTCTTCAAATTTTCATTTTCGTTTTAACAGATCGCATATGACTCTCTCTCTCTCTCTCTCTCTCTCTCTCTCTCTCTTTCTCTGATGTCTTTCGCATATCTCGCCAAATAAATGCAAGACGATCTCAATAACATTCCGTATTAAGGATATTCTTATACCGTTTAAAGGATTTCTCGAGAAAGAATCAGGATTAGCTGTTATTCATCATCGTAGAAGCTCCAACATATTTACTATAATATACATAAATATACACGTAAATCATTCGTACTGAATCATGCCGTTTGTACATTTTAATGCTGTAATATTAAAAAGAAAAAGGTGAAACAATCATTAATATGACGCTTCGCGGCAGGGGAATCCCCAATTAAATTGGCAAAGGATCCTCCTTATCCTCTCTGTTTTGATAAATCGAAAAAAAGGTATGAAATGAAAGGTAAAACGAAAAGTAAAAAAAATTACTACTCTCCCACGTAGGACGAGCGTCGTCTAAATTGGACCGATGCAAGGAGACGCCTCGACGCGTGGTCCATTTCCTTTTTCATGTATACACACACGCGCGTACACGATGACGTTTCACATATTAATAATACACACATACACACACACACACACAGGACTCTCTCACCCATTTCCTGAAAGTGCCTACGCTGTTCTAGAATCTTTTTGATGCTGCGTTTCGCTAAGTTTTCGGCAGTTCGTATATTCGATCGATGATAGGTTCGTTTAAGGCGAGATGGCGCCTGCGTCGAAAAAGATGAAAAAAAAAAAGAAAAATCGAAAGAAGCGAAAAAAGATAATCGTGCCAGGTTAAAGGATCTGTGCGAACACGCGCGTTTGTAATACCTAAGTACGACGTCACTCGAGAAGCGTCGCGGCGAATGGAAAATTACAACGCGAGGTTACGGGGGACGAGTGACGTCGCGACGTCGCCGCAAATTATATAAATAAACGGATGTCAATTGCAATATAATGTAAATCTAGTTGTAAAGGGTGAAGCGGACGGTCGATGACCGAAGACGGAAGGTCGTGTCGTGAGTTCTCGGGAGTGGCGGGAAAATTTGAAATGTTCCCAGCCAATGAGAAGCGAGACAAACTATGCGTACCTATGTTATATGTATGAAATTGCTGTGGAAAAAAAAAGGAATCGGTGCATCGTTTTAAAAAATGGCGTCGATATGCAATACGTTGTCCGACGATTAATGGGAATTCGTGACGGCTCCTGATACGCGCGACTGCAGTTGGCTAAAGAAGAGTCGAGGTGCAAACGTTATTAGATCACTAAAGAGACAATGCGAGAGAAGCTTTTTAAATGAAGTAACTTTAGTATAAGTGAATGTAATTGTAATGCTAACGACTTAGGGAATGACGACAGCGACTTATTATGTAACATAAGGATTTAATGTGCGAGCGAGTTACGGACCAGATGCGAAATCTACTCTCGTACCATTTCCATTGTCTTTCAATGAGATTGTGGCCGAATGGAATCTGGACCACGAGCGTAATTACGTTCTTAAGTTGATGGCTGTTGACGAGGAATAAAGAAGAAAAAATATAGGAAACTAGTAGGCCAAAGTCGCTGCTCTTTTGTTTGCTAATAGAGCCATAAGCTCCTACGAGCGAAATCTGTATTTTAATGGCGAGTCAATAGTTTTTTCCATTGGATTTTTAGCCTTACAGCGACTCCCGTCTCGTTAGTCATATTTGCGCGAATTCTTGCCTGGCTCTCTCTGAGGCTATTTAATTAGAAAACTTCATAAGGCAACGCTTTAATTTTCTGATCGTGCGACGGTATTGATAAGCAACGATTGGACGGTTATCAATTCTGTTCGCCGGTTCGAGACGTAGTCAATTTACGTTGGTGTGATAGACGTAACTTACGATTAGTACAAAGAGATTTTTTAGAGAGTAAACGTCAAATCGGATTATTAGAGCAAAACGAAATGCTTGTGATCGATTAGTCGTGGGACTGCGGCCGGATGGAAAAGACGAGGGCGAAGGGCTGGAAAAGATTATTAATTTTACGTTAACTTGATCCGGATGCTTTTAGCTTTACATATCACCGTATACAGAGAGATCCTGTTCACTCTGATGCGTGCCTCTTTCGTTTATACTATATTTGTTTTTTCTTCTTGTTTATTTAATTATTTCATATTTTAACGATCTACTTTTCTCTCTCTCTCTCTCTCTCTCTCTGTCTACTTTTATCTTGTTGATAAACGTGCGCACGCGTGTCGTACAGATATTTTCATTGTTTTAAAATATTCGACGCGGAAGAACGTTAAACGAATCATGCCAAGACAATGACGTGCCGAGAAAACAATCATTACTTTGAAAGGTTCGTTCTTATCCGTAAACGGCATCAAAAGGGAGTGTAACGTTTAATCTCTTTTTCTGCGTTACGGCTGACTACGATTTTGGGAATTCTCATGATTTTTTCGACGAATAAATTTTATATATGCCGACAAGGAACCTGACCTGTCGTGACCTGTAATCAAAATCTTTGTAATCCTCTCGGACTTTTGTATGCTTGCCCTTAGCGACCTAGTTGTACGATTAATGTGGATTTTTCTTCGGGTCAATGTAAATGCGAGGCGCAATAACAAAAACGAGTAGAGACCAATGAGGCAACGTTAAGGAAAGAATAATTAAATTATGGCTCTCCAGTGTTGGTACACGTAATCGATTTAGAGATTTTGAAACCGAAGAAAAAATCCTACATGTCCCTGGTACGTCTGTGTTGCCAATCGCCATTCGGGAAGAATGGCGAACTTTTCCAAGGAGGAGAATTAGAATAAGAAACTCTAATTGGAATTCGTTCCGATGTTCTCGATCATTGGGTCACGTGGATTCTTTGAGTTTCTAGAAACGTGGAAATCGTTGCCTCGCTGGTGCATCGAAGTTCTTGGCAACGCCGCTAGTAGCGTCGTGATCGACGTAAAGGCAATCCTGTGCGACAACTACGTAGAACCGAGCGACCCAGTAAAACCTCAATTTACTGAATTCCGTGTTCATTAAAAGAAAGGATCTTCCGGTTACCCGCGAAGGACAAGAATTATTTTTTATCCTCAATTTTCTCCTTTTACACGAACCCCATTTCTTTTGAAAAGTCCTATACTTGGATTACTTCCAGGAGGAACGAGCACTGTCTCGGTAGACTTCTTGATTCACATAATTTTCAGTCCTTTGGAAATTTCCATGATCTTTCACTTCCTTTTGTTTGTCCTCTTATCGTCGTACTTTGCAAAAGCAGCAGAACCATAAAATTCTCTGTGAATGAAAAAAAGAAATTAATATTCGTTGCGGGTAACGAAGGAGAAGATCCTTTTGAGAAAAAGATCTGCCTTATCAAAGATCACGATCGAAAATAAATTTGGACTTTTTGAAATAAGAATATCGGCGTACCGCATTCATTTTTTAATATAACCCTTTATATTAAAAGAATGAACTCCGAGGGAGACAACGCAGATCGTGTGAATTGTCAAAACACGGAAAGATCGACTGGACGATTCTTGTAATTGGGAATTGTCCCAGTGTTGTTCATACATAGAGGTACGTACGTAAAGAGGCCAAGGATTATTTGGAAAAGTGCGTACTGTGCGATTACTGTAATGTGTCAAGCAGCTGGATACATAAATAAATGACGAAAGTAATCTTTTCCATCGACGTCACTTACATTTTTATCCCTCCTCGAGATGTATATGTATACATGACATCACACTAAGCATCCACGATTCTTTTCGACGGAGAAACCTCAACACCGGTAATTGACAATGTTAATAATTAAGTACTCAGCAGAATTTTATTAATTACAATAACTGATATCTCAGGGCAGATTTACAGTAATACGTTTATATCGTTTCATAAAAATGTTGTACAACAGAAAATTCTTTTAAATGGTAATCTCGGCTTTTTTTATTTATATGTGTATCATACATCGTCGTACACACATTTTCATTAAATAAATAAAAAAATCTTAATTCCGCTATATTTATCATTTTGTGAACATCTCTCGCAATGTTATTCAGTGAGTTTTAACTTATTATCTATATCGTATTAGCGCCGTTCTTAACAGGCAGGGAAAGTCCTAAAAAATATACCTTCGTTAAATTAATTCGATTTATTTACTGCATATTGTAATTAGGCTTCAATGTGAAATTTCTCACCGTGTAAATTCCGACGCCGGTTCCGCAAACTTATGCCTGACCATAAAAGTCGCAACAGCTTCCGCCACTTTATCCGGTACGTCTTCGTGCACTGCGTGTCCGCATGCCGGCAGTACTTGCATTTGGAATTTTCCTTAAGAATATATCATTAAAAGGGTTAATTAAATAATAATAATTTTAACAATGAACATGAACCGCGAGATTACCTTGCATTTGTCCGACGGTGAGTTCGCGATCTAATCTATCAACGCCAGCTAAGAGAAGCATTTTTGGCGATGGAATGTTGAGAAACGCCGCAGATAAACCCTTAAACCATCCGGACCAATGTTGTTCTGTCTTGGCTAAATCTATTCGCCATGCGTAATTTTTATTTTCAGATTTGTCGCTATGTGGTGGTGGTAGCATGTTAGGCGTCTCTTCTTCCTGAATTATGTCTTCGCGATGGACAACATCTTCCACTTCGTCCTCATGGTTGGGATCACTTGAAAGTGATTCGATGTCATGTGTAGCTAATTTCCCAGTCTTAATACTAGAAAGACAAGAGGAATGTACAATTTTGTAAGTTGGAGCTTCGATAGATTGTGTATTGGATATCCAATAATACCTATGAAATTTACAAACTTTTTTATTTGTCCAGGAACCGATACTTTGGCCGACTGTGCATTACGTATCTGGCCGCTTCTTACGCTGAAATGTAACAAATTCATGCCAATACTCATGAGACAGATGTATCATAGAACTATCTACGATATAAAAGAATAATTTACCTGCTTAAAAAAATCGATTAAGACCGACTGAAAATTGTTTGATGAAATCATATTTGTGCATCGGAAACTTCCTACTAAATTTGATTGATTTTTAATATTGAAAATGAATTACTTCCCGTTAATTCCAATTAAAAATTTATTGTTTATGAAGTAATCACCAATAGAGTCGTAATGAATTTCAGTTTTTATTCATTTTAATTGAATTTTTTAAGCAGGGTATGCTACTTGTTTAATCTCAATGTGCATATATAAACTATTAAATTATTGTTGCGTACAAACCACCACTCTATAGCTTGGGAGATTGAGTTGAAACTCGATGGTCGAGATCTTAAAAAACTCTGCATAGACGTTAGCGCATCCATTGCAGTTCCTTCAACAACGTCAATGACTACTACACCTGCTAAATTTGTTAGAAGTGGTGCTGCTTTTACAGCCACCGCACCACCCATACTATGACCTACCAAAATTATTGAAGTCTGATCGTCTGAGACAGATTCTATTATACCAGCAACATCTCTAAACAAGGAAAATACATCCATTTTAAAAGTATAAACATCTTACTGCCTTTGATACAGCTTACTCAATAACTGTGTACATACGAAGCCAGCGTATCAGCAGATAAATCCTCTTCGTTTGTTGTGTGTGAATCTCCATGACCACGTAAATCAATTGCCATTACTCTACAAACCACCATCGTGACTATGCATTTCTGAAATATTTATTATATTATGCTGTATTATTTGTAAGTACAATATTTTATTATAAGCATTATTTCTCTTACTGTAAACTCGGCCCATGTTAAACCACTGTAGCCACCACCATGTAATAGAACTAATGTCGGTCCTTCCGTTCCCACAGAGTAAACATGAAACGTGTTTTCACCAACTTCAACATCTTCAGAATGATCGAAATAAGGAGACCATAGTATTGGATCGTAATCTCGTTTGCGCTGCAATGCCCTACGTTTAAATGTTCTAATAAAAACGTATAAAATTATATGTAACACTTTGCAGAATAATTAGTTGATTACATTCACAATACATAGAATCACAAAAATTGTATATTTAATAACAAAAACCACACACTTCAAATTAGACACATCTCCAAGGTAAGAAAATAATCTTCAAGAGGAATTTGCTCAAAATAAAAATCTATAAAATTGACAAAAGAAATCTTGACAATTGCTAACCTGGACGGTACTCCTCCACAATTCAATCCAGTTGGTGGTAGTTTCGATTTCAAAATGGATTTTTGAAGCGAAGACATATCTACTGAATGAGAAGGATTACTTTTCTTCAATCAATAATATTAAGGGTTTATCCTCGAATACTTTAACTCTTCAAAAACACTTCACGGTACCCAAGCTATTCCAAGCACAATCGCATCTAGCCGCGTCAAGTCGCGTACACACAGTCGTGTTTTGATTATTCCTAGCAATTCCTAGATGTCGAACAACGTCGAGATTGCTCGAAATCAGTCGGGACAAGTAAAAGTATGCAACGCACTTGGGGTTATTTGGGTATATGTCTGATCGTTAGTTTGCCCGCTTTGGCAAATATTTATGTACTTCGTAAATTCGGTATAGTGCAGTCCAGTGCAGTCGAATGCGCGTCAGTGTGCGTCAGTGTGCGTACCAGTGCGTACTTTGAGAGAACCAGAGAGAACTGCTGTGACTTACGTATGCATGTACATACAAATAACTTTTACACGTTACCGCCAGGGTACGTCAGGATGTCTACTACGAATTTTTAAAGAACATTCAAATACGATTTACAAAAAACCTACGCTTGCATAAGTGTACAGAATTAATTCAACTACCGACTAACAAATTATTCTTTGTTCAGTCTTTAAGTAATGATACTATTAAGAGAATCAATATAAAATATACGGATATTGCCATATAAATAAATGAAAAGAAGGATGATACATTGACGCATTCCTTATGACGATTATGCCTTCGCTTAACGTGCAGTGCAGTGCAGTGTACGAAATATGGATTATTCAATCCATTTGCACTGCTGTACGACTCATTTTCTTCGTGTCCTCAATTTATAAGTTGAGGATGACGATGAAATATCTGGCAACGTTAATAAACAGTTGATGATTTTTTACGATAAGTAAAAAAGTAATTCTTTATTAAGGATTTGATACATAGAACGTCACTAAATACCAGTTTCTTCACCTTTGGTTAAAATTTAACCTGCGGTTGAATTCCCAGATAACCAATCATTTTCATACTTCATTCCAGAGAAGTTCGCGTCGTGCTATTGGTCGAAAACGTCGAAAAGTTGCGTTCCAACGAGCGTCTGGCGAGTGTGATTGCGGTTGATTTCGCACGGAGTGTTCCTTACGTACCGCGTATCTCAGAGCCAATCGCGAAGCCGCGATTTCGTTCTATTATCTTACCGGAAAACTAACGAAAGCGCGTGATTGGCTGGCGCCAGTTATGCGCGCGCAAAGTATACTTCATGGGGAATCAGCCTGAGGTCTCGCAGGTAGTGGTGGTCAAAGGTGGTCAGAGATGGTCAGAGATGGTTTGAGGCGTCATTGGCAGCGATTGGCAGTCAGCAGGCTTTAAGCAGCTCCAGGCGTCATCATGGTGCGTGGGTTGAAGTGGTTCCGTTCCCACCGTTGTTTTTCAGAAAAGTGTTTGTTTTGAATCATAAGAGCGTGAACAATTCCTTTAGATATTATGTGTCTAACTCCATTGTGGGAAGTTGCTCTGTCGTATAAGTCGCTATGGAGCAATATATTGGAGACCGCAATATTAATGGAGAATAAAGTCTGAGCGCATAGCTGTATAATGTCGGAATCGCCAAACACGTCTCCTACACGTCTATGGAAGAGGAAGAAAAGCTGGTTCCTTTGCAATTCGTTGCCGCTCGCCCTATGGATGCTTCATGCGTGCTTAACGAATTACCCTGTCGTCACAGCCGACCTGCCACTGCCATCCACTAAGGCCAATCAATGTCCCGTTGAATGTGCTTGTCTCGGGAACGTAGTCGACTGTAGTAGGCTGCAACTCGTTGAGACTCCCAGCGGTTTACCGCCCTGGACTGAGATATTGTGAGTTTTCTAGAGAATCGTCATTATAAGTATCGTATTGCTCATTGATTCATAGCTTTTCATTGCACGTATCAGTCTATTTCAACGACATCAATTTTCAAGTTCTGTGTCTATGAATATTATGAGGTCTTTGCCACTGATCCTGAAGTCAAGCATGACTGTTTATAGAATCGAGTTGCAAAAAGGTTCTTTGATATTACCTTCTTTGTATCCAGAGTCAAGGATAACAAGAACTCGATGCATCGAATACATAAACCTTTTAAGGTCTTTCATTGCAACTTAAATGGGCAGTCGTGTCTATTAAGTACATTGTGCCATACAGAGTTAATTCAAACGATGTTACATTAATTATTTATCATTATTTATTATACAATATTTACAATGTCATATAATTTTTGTTACACGCATTCAAATTCTTGGCTTTTATTTTTTAAACCGAGTACAATAGGATATATTGCATCTTCAGTATTATATAAAACTTTTAAATATTTCAGGGACATAAGCGGCAATCGATTGGGAGATAATTTTACTACTGCACTGATGGAATTAACACAACTGCAGGGACTGAAAATTAATAAAAATCAATTAACTCGAATACCTGATCTTCCCTTTCTCAAGAATTTATCACAACTCTCTTTGTACGTATGCCTACATTCAACAAAAATAGCATTTGAAAAAAATATCTTGCACGGATTCATAATAAGTATAGACGTTATCATGCTACATCGTTCACGAGGAAATCTTGAGTATCCCTCCGTCGTTACGCAACACCTATCGTTATCGCGTCTACGAGAACTTGTTTTATGTCAATCATAATTGATATCCAATCATATCTTTGTTGTTATCGCTAGCTGTTCGAAAAACGCAGTACAACGTAACTTGATCGAACGAAGATATTATACTTCGCCAAATGTCAGAATGAAACTTTTCATTAAAAAATAAAGTTGACAACTTCAAAAATTTTAGGAAATTAACTTTAATATCTTCTCACGAATCTTTGCTTAACTCGCAAATTCAACTAATGTAATATAATGCTGACGATCCCCAGGTCTCACAATTCCATCAGCAGTGTCCACGGCATAGCTTTGCAGACATTACCAGAACTGGAAATCTTGGATCTCAGTGGAAATAAATTGGGAACCTTGCATCGGGGTTCGTTTCTGTCGCCAAATCGTTTAACACACTTGTAGGTGTCTGTAAAAGATAATTTTTTAATTCTCTCATTAATCCGTTCCTTAATCCGCCTGATAACTCCTTTTTTCTTCGATTTGACTGTTAACAGAAACCTGAATAGCAATCAGATCGGTACTATAGAAGCTGGAAGTTTGGACAACTTGACCTCCCTCGAGGAGCTGCGACTTAATAAGAATCGTCTTAGACAATTGAAAGACCTCTTCACCAATCTCGGCCGATTACGAATCCTGTAAGCAGCTTGCTTCTCAATTTCCTAGTCCTCTCCGAGGCTTGATTTACAACTGAGAATGTCTTGCAGGGAACTTAACAGGAACGAGCTGCAGCAGATTCAAGGCCTGAGTTTGAAGAATCTTACGAGTCTGGAGGAGCTGCGGTTGAAACGAAATAAAATAGACACGCTCTACGATGGAGCCTTCTGGCCGCTCAAAAGCCTGGTTCTCCTTCAACTGGACTTTAACGAGCTCTCGGTCGTGAAGAAGGGTGGACTCTTCGGTTTGGAAGGACTACTCAAACTGACACTCTCGCACAACCGTATCTCTACGATCGAGCCTCAGGCGTGGGACATTTGCCATGAAATAACCGAACTGTCAGTATCTCAGCATCGAGTCATCATCTGTCCTTTACATTGTCAATAAATCTTATCTTCTTTCGTTTAGCGACTTATCGTACAACGACTTGGCTTCTGTCGAACGTGGAACTTTCGAATTTTTAGGAAAACTCGAAAAGCTCAAGATGGATCACAATAAAATTACCTACATATCCGACGGGGCTTTTAACAATACACCGAACTTGCAAGTGCTGTGAGTATCATAGCGATCTAAGAACTTAATAGCGTTCTTCGGTTTATACGGGATACAACGAAACCGTACGTCACATTCTAGGGAATTAAATTCCAACAAAATTTCCTACATGGTTGAGGACATTAACGGAGCCTTCGTGCCTCTCGCTCGGCTCCTGAAATTGGGTCTTGCCCACAATCGAATTAAGTCAATCAACAAGAACGCCTTTACCGGACTTATTCGACTTACGGAATTGGATTTGACTGGCAACAATATCACTAGTATTCAGGACAACGCGTTGGCCTCTATGGCCGGTCTCGTTACTCTTAAGATGAATTCGGGTGAGTTAAAAGGGAAGAATCTTGATTTTACGGACGTGACAGCTGTCGTTAATTCGAATCTTCGACAGGGTCCTTGGTCTGCGATTGCGGTTTGCAGTGGCTGAGTGTTTGGCTGCGAGATCACAGGTATTCCGGCGCTGGGATTCGTTGCGGTTATCCCCATTGGCTGCAGAACATGCCTCTGACGGATCTGCACCATACCAACTTTACGTGCGGTCAGTACTAATTCCCATATAATTTGAGATGCCAAATCTTTTTTTAAAGCGAATATCGTACCAAACAGATGAATACCCAAAACCACGAATCATCGAGGAACCGGTGAGCCAAATGAGTATAAAAGGTGAAAATGTGACTCTGATATGTCGAGCGACCAGTACCGCAAATGCTCCTCTGACTTTCATTTGGAAACACGACAACGTCGAGTTGAAGGACATGAAATTGCAAAGCGACAACGGTTCGGCGAATCGCGGAGTGACGGACGTTTCTTCCGTGTTGCGGCTGATCAACGTCACTCACGCGGCTGCCGGTAGATATCAGTGCATGGTGAGCAACACTTACGGCACCACCTACTCGGCCAAGGCCAAAATCAGCGTCCTCGGTACGTATCGATTCTTCCTACAAGCTTCCGAACTCCCTACGTATTCGTTCCTATAATCGAGCGGATTTACAATATACAGTCTATCCATCGTTCTCGAAAATTCCGCACGATATTCGAGTGCCTGCCGGCAGCACGGCTCGACTCGAATGTTCCGCCGAAGGGAAACCCAGTCCGCAAATTGCCTGGCAGAAAGATGGCGGCAACGACTTCCCAGCAGCGCGCGAACGCAGGATGCACATGATGCCTACGGACGATGTTTTGTTCATAGTGAACGTCAAGATTGCCGACAGCGGAGTGTATTCCTGCACGGCACAAAATTTGGCTGGCATTATTGTGGCGAGCGCTACGCTCACGATACTCGGTACGTTCGTACTTTGGACGTGCGATTTCATTCCAATTCCCTTGCGATTTCATTCCAATTGGCTGTTTTCCCTTTTCTGCACAGAGACACCGTCCTTCGTAAAACCTATGGAAAATAAGGAGATAACGGTCGGAGGCTCGATCGTTCTCGAGTGCATGGCTAGTGGGTCGCCTCGTCCAAAGTTGTCCTGGAGAAAAAATGGCAGCCCGCTTCAAGCAACCGAGCGGCACTTTTTCACGGCGGAAGATCAACTCTTGATAATCGTCGACACGATCGCCAGTGATGCCGGCACTTATGAGTGCGAGATGAGCAATTCTCTGGGCAGCGTTGTCGGAGCCTCCCACTTGACGATAACTCCGGGTAAGCCTGGAACTGCCAAGCGCCATTTTGATGATCGCAGCTGAAATACCAATTCGTACGATCTTTGCAATTGCGATACGTTTCTGTTAATCGTAGCTCCCAGTCCGGTGGTCAACGAGGACGACATGTTGGGTCTTATAATAATCACTGTGGTCTGTTGTGCCGTTGGGACATCGATCGTCTGGGTGGTAATAATATATCAGACAAGGCGGCGACTAAACGCGACTCATACCGGGTCGCCCAGGACGAGCAGTCACGTTAACAGCAACAGCAGCAGCAGCCGGCAATTGGCAACCGGAATCCTTCCGAACGGTCCTGCGGACGCTCAGACCCAACTTTATTTGGACACCAGTTCGCAGCACAGCAAGGACAGTGGGACCGGCGACAGCACCAATCCGAGCAGCGACCAGTTACAACTTTGTTTGCCTGGTGAGTCTGGAGAGAGAGAGAGAGAGAGAGAGAGAGAAAGAGAGAGAAGATGACTCGATCCGAGTTTCGTCATTATTTTTAATTCATTTATTTTCCTTCCAGAGGAAATTGTCAACTGCGCAGCTTCGGCAAATGGCCACGAGGACGACGTAGCCGTTACTTGTGCGACGGACGACGATGGACTGATGTCCAGGCTTCCCGATACTTACGGTACCGATGACTCCCGGACGCCCGGAAATGCGTCCGACGCCGTCGACTCCGGTGACGTCGGCGACGCCAACGGCGGGACGCATCCTCTCTTGCGGTACACGAACCACGAACGAAACCTTCGTCGCGGCACGTTGCATTTCGATTGCACGCCTTGACAGATTGACAGATCAGTCTTTGACCGCTAACTTCCTGACGGTTAACTGCTGCCCACTTTATTCCCTTGCTTTCAGTTTTGCAGCGATCGTCGTCCTTCTTCTTCTCTTTATTATTCTCCCTTTAAAGTACGTTCGCGCTTACGTTGACTATCCGTGTGATATTTCACAATATTCTTTCGTAAATTTATCGAGCCGACGGGCGAATTTATCTTGCATTTAAAGAAAGTTCAGTGAATACGCGAATACTAGGATAAGTTACTGTAAATAGTTAATTTAAAGGAAATAGTCGGGAAGAAAAGAGAGGAAAAGAGAAAACGGGAAATGGACGAGGGGGTGGCGCGCTAAGATAAAGAACGCGGGCTTCGTCCAATGGAAGTTAGACTTACGAGTATATAAGGAGATTAGTATACGGTTGATAATAGTTTAATATCCGAAGATGTGGAAGAGGCTGGGGGTCTCCTCGCGTCAACTCACAAAACTCACACACACACACACACACACGCACGCAAGCCAGCCTTTTGTGATAGATATTTATTATAGAATTAATTGACTTAGGTGAGTTATTTGTGTTGATTGGCAATACGATTTTATGGGGATGCGCGAACCGCGGATTTAAACGGCTCGTCGCACCCAAGTGCCGGCTTATAATCAGATATTTCGTAAATTGTCTTCCGTTTTTCTTTCTATCTCTATTCGGTAGACCCGGTATATACATAAATATATACACTAATTGTACTAAATTTATTTTACTCGATATTTAAAGTATTGCTCACTATCGATAAGTATGTCGCTTCTAATTTCAATTAATCCCTAGGTCCGTAGGAACGCGTAAGGAATTTTACTTTAGTCCAGTCTTGTCGTTTAAGTTTAAGCTTCAGCGAAAGCTTAGTCGAGCTTAATTATTTAAAGCTCACGATCGAAAAAGCTCGAAAGGCGTAAACCAATCTGAAACGAGGTCGGGCAACGTCAGGCTTAAACTTAAACGAAAAAGCTGGGAGCTTCGTATCGAGCTCACAGGGGCAGCCCTTGTTTTGTTGACTAATTTTGTTTTCTATGTTTATTATCTATGCCATGCTTACCATGTTTACCATGTTTACCATGTTTACCATGTTTACGATGGCGTTAATTCAGTAGCAACGATCGCTTTAATTGTCTTCATTTTTCTACTTCATTCTTGGAATATATAAACATTCGCCTACAGTAATATATAAGATGGACGTGGTGCTTCTCTTGCGAAGAAGTTGTAAAATTAAAGAAGAGGAGAGGAAGAAGCTAGCGAGGAAAAAAGAAAAAGATGTAAAAGTGCGCGACTGATTGGAAATGAATTCGTTCCCAAAGAGAAGCACTGATCGCGAGGAGTGGATAAAACAAAGAATGAGAGAGCTTGTGTCATATACTCGTCCTTAGTAGTCTATATTCGTCTATTTACTTTCTTCTACATAAGTATTCAAATTGAAAATGTTTCGCCGACAAATGGATGCTCCATCCCGGAATGACTTTTTCAACCGGCGAATAATGAACAATTCACAAAGCGTTTAGTTGGGCGAAACACCAAACGAGCCATCTCTTTGATTTCAGTATTTCCCTTGTTATAATGAGATATTGCGTACAAATACAAGTAACCATTTGAGAGTTTTAGCGGTCTCTTTACAATTTATTATAATTCGCAATCCTACCTCCTAAAGAAAACATCAAATTCCTCGCATCGATAAGAATATCGATGACGTGCTTCCCTCTGCATTTATTTTTTGAATGCACACCGAACACCGAACCTCCACAGTTGGCTCCTGACTGCTCCTGACTGACTACGGGGGGTGCTGAATGCGAAGGAGGAGTCGACGAGCGTCGGGACGCCTCGCACTTTCAAAGTCGAATCGACAGGCGTCTCCTCCCTCGCATAAGACAGTTTTGCCAGTTAAGTATGAAAGAAGGATCGGTGCACTGAGAATGAGATAAGAGATACGAGGGGCGCGGCGGGGGGGGGGCAGAAACACGCTGGTAAAGTAGAGACCTGCTTACTCGCAAGAGCAACGCGCGTCCATGCCGGTGTCCTCTTTTCTTGTCCCTTTGCGTCAATGATTCTCGCTTCGAGAGAGTAAAGGAAAGAAGTTGAGCAAGAGCCGCCATTGGCCACTTTTTAAATACGAATAGAAGACACCATTTAAATATTCTCACGTATATTTCCAAGTATCACAGTATCTCGGTCTTTTTAGGGAGATCCACTTGCTTTCGAGTGACAATCACTAATATAAAATATTTCGTGCACTTAGGAACACCTTGTGGCTCGAGCGCAGCAACTGACCACCCTGCCTGTGTATTTATACACCTCCTATATAGGATAGTAGCATACATATATATTAAAATTGAAGTTCCTACAGCCAACCGTTCGTTTACGTATTCGGCTGCGACTCGATTTTTCCAACGAGTTTGATGAGACAAATATCAGCAAAGATGTCAATAACAATTTATACCCATCTTAATCGTTCGATTATCTTTATATTATATCTATCTACAGTATTGACGGTACGATATTACATTATAATGTATTCGTTAATTACTAACTAATTTATATGTGCTTCCTTGCCGTCTCTCTAAGTCACACGTATGTATATCTATATTTATGTACAATCGCACATAGTGCTAAGGAGGATACGGCTGCTGTGATAACAAATTGTCTAAAAATATGTAACGACGATTTGCCAAAAGTTCTACGAACGGTTCTTCCGTTGCGACGGAGCGTCTCGTGTGATCTGAGATGATGAGAGGAACGCCGGGAAAAAAGAAAATACAGCAATATAAAGAGTTTGAAATTTCTTTAAAACGTCCTGGGGTAGCCAAATAAAACGGGAAAAGGACATCGAGGAGATATTGGCAGCCCAGTGAGAAAAGGCAGCCCCCGCGTCTATTTTGTGTCTGATCGTGAAAGGAACTAGTTTACGTAATTTCAATGCTCTTTTCCTCTATGAATTTCTATGCTGGTTCTAGAATATCTCCCGTGCCCATTACGCCCACTGCGCCGCCGACTACACCCACTACACCCACTACACCCACTGTAGCCATTGTAGCCATTGCAGCCACTACAGCCACTAGCCGTCAAAACAAAAGTCCCGTAAGGCGGC
Organism: Calameuta pallipes; assembly: GCA_030142375.1. NCBI lineage: Eukaryota > Metazoa > Arthropoda > Insecta > Hymenoptera > Cephidae > Calameuta > Calameuta pallipes. The sequence goes on from JARQSW010000531.1 coordinate 405,595, forward strand.
CAACCTAAAGAGAAGAGACAAATAACAGACAAGCTCCAGTATCATCTCAGTGTAGCCAACGAAAATTGCAGGTCCGACCTCGAGAACGCTGTCGCAGCCATAGTCTTTGGCCGTTAACGCGAGCACGATCGCAGAATGGCAACGTCGAACACGAAGTGGCACATGAAAAATGGGTGGATACGAAATACAAAAGTATCTTGGACGAAGAATGAGCTTCGTCGGACCGAACTAGGCTAATTGTCATTTACGAGTAAAGTAAATCTCGAAGAGGCTGAATATGACAAGATTGACGCGCGTCTCCTTAACGTTAACGAATAATGGGGCATCTTCGAAAGCACCCAAAATTCCTTTCGCCCCCACGAAGACAAACGAGCGAACCACTCGAGGGAATACTACTGGGTTTTCACGCTTACGCTAAGCTCATCACGATGAGGCAAAATTAATTTTCTATAATTCGCGCCGCTGAAGAAACAACAAAGGAAAACCTAGTCAGTCCCGTTTGATCGACGTCAAAATAATTAGCTAGACAAAGAAAAACATTAACGCATCGCATTCGCTTGTCGAGCTTTGCAATAAATTATTTAAAAAAAAAAAAAGAATAAATAAAGGAAGTTCAGGGTGAGCACATGAGTTTCGCGGTAGGTGCGGCCCGAGAGAAAAGTGCCGAAAGGCGCTTCGATCGCGATTATAGTGACGATGCTGATGACGATGGCGAAGGCTGTCCGAGGGGACTAAGTATCCGAAAGAGCGAAGCTTCGACAGCGCGGAGGACGGGTGGGTGGGACGAGGGGGTGGCGTCCCGACGCCGGTACGGAATCTCCTCTTGCTCGTCCTTCGTCTCCCGACGGCGACGTCGACGTCGTCTCCCCGCGTCAAAGCTCCTTCGGACGATTATCGAAGTGATGACGACTCTCGCCGGCGACTCTTCCGGAATAATGATCCTGGCAATTCGTTATCAGCAACTTCTGCTAAGACTTGGGCGAATGTCAATCGTTGTTCATGTCTTTCAGCTCCGTATAGGCTATCCGCTTCCGGTAGAGGCTTCCTCCCGTTCCTGATTTCCGTTTGTTCGGCATGGTCGATGGTCCAGGCACGTAATAGTGACGCCTTTTGTACATCACCATCCTGCAACCGACAAGCAATACGTCACTATCTTCTGGAATTTGATGACGCTGCACCCGCGGCGGCGAACCTGGAAACATGAGACGCGCGCGCGCGCGCACGCACAACCACTCGTATAGACACGGAATCGCGTGCGGATGCACTTTCACTCACTCATGGGACACCCACACACAGGCACACTCTCTCTCTCTCTCTCTCTCTCTCTCGCGACTAAGATAAAAACGAGCCCAGGGAGGGGGAGAGAGAGAGAGATAGCTTTAGTACAGAAGCAGAGATTCTACCATATCTTGGAATTCATTAACTCGAATCTCGCGGAATTTAAAAACTGCTCTCCATCCTACGTGAAAGATGCACAACGCGATACAAAGCAGCAGGAGACGATAATTATTATTTACGTAACACCATCCAGAGATTATTTATGTATTTCTATGTGAATTGGCTTTGAAAAAAAAAGGCAGAAACACAATTCTAACAGGAGATCCTAGAAAATCCTCTTTTCGTGGAAGATCATGGACAGCGCCCAGAAAGCACGTAAATCCTACAGAAATCTTTTACACGAGTAATCTTCGTGCGACAACCATTGTCGGCATTGCGTGTCTTCAAAAATGACTTTTGAACAAAAGTATGTATCGTCTGAGTCGCCATCGGACACCAGACACCAGACAGTACCAGGATGCACACGGAGCAGCATGCAAAACTGCATCAAAAGACAGACAAGTTAAAGACGGATGACGCCGAGAGTCGGAGTTCGGGTGCACTTTTAAGAAATTAGGGGAGAAGGAGGTCAGCACTGGAACAGGATCGCACGACGATCCGTCTGGAAGGAAGTAGCAGCGCAGACTTGAGTCGACGACGGCAGCTCCCTCTCTGCCTTCGTAGCGTCACCAGGCAGCGCGGCTACGCAACGTAAACGCGTGTCTTTCCACGCGTGAAGGAGGTAGCTGGTCCTCCCCCCCTGCTGGTCCCCCCTTTTCTCCTGTAGCCACTAACGACCCCATCTCTCCTCCTGGAGTCGTTAGATCTCGTTGGTCCGTTCGGTCTTCGTCGAACATGGAGAACATGGAGAACGTAGAGACACGCGCCCCCCGTAACGACAAGTTGCAAAAGGCAGAGCCGACTGGCTTGGCAGGAGGGGGGAGGACAGCTCAGGAGGGAGAGGAGTCACTACTTACTACTTGCCGGTTGCAACTCACAATATCGCACGATCTCTCGCAACTGCACAGTCTTTCATTTATTAACTTTATTCAGGTGGAACTGGAAGCAGTCGGTGGGCCGGTGCCAAGGAGGTCGGATGGTTCCCGAACGAGTAGAGGAAATTGGAAAACTAAATGTAGAGTCAGAACTAGGGCCACAAACGATGCGGAAGGTCTGGACAACGATCATGTAGTTTACAGCGATCCGGGGACTCGGGTGGGCATTATTTCTGGCGTTATAAAATCTACTTTACTTAGAAGCCGGAAGGTGAGTGGACAAGAGTCAAGGAGATCGAACGCGCATGCGCCGTCGTGCATTGGCAGGAACTGTCACACGTGACCTCCTGGACGAATTTACCATATGAAAAAGCATTAAGGTGATCGGCGGAGCCGTGAACGACACACGTTCGTGATCTGATGTGACAAAAAAAAAAGACAAATAATATCGAGGGGAAGGGATGGACAGTTTAAATAAAAAGCTCGAGGTACTCGTTATTCGAAAATTATGAACTACATTATTCAAAGTGTTTTTCTAGGGATTGAAAGAGCAAACGTGCCTTGCGGGGTGCGGGAGGGGCGAGGCCGCGAGATTTTATTAGGTAATTTTCGAAAAAAAAAAAAAAAAAAAACTGGGATCGTTTCGTCCAGCTGACCTGAGGAATGATATTCCGATCGGTAGAAAAAGATAAAAGAGATTTCGATTAATTTCTTTCTGGATGCAGCTTTAGAATTATGAATTATGTTATAAGGGATGGTGTGACTGGATTTCGGACGGACGTGAACGCAAATACTGAACGTTTTAAAACGAATTTTTTGGATCTTTCCCTAGACAAGAGAGAAGATAATACGCAGATAAAACAGCGTCCTTTTGCTTATTTGCTTATTTGCTTAATGCTTCTCTACTTCTTACTACACGTTTCGCGCTGACTAGATGCAGCTTCTCTCGTGCCCCATTTACATATTTATACATTATTTACAGGCCATATTCGGATCGGTTGGGTTTTCACTGTACATAGACGACATACGTATATACATAGAGACATACAAAAAAAACACGCAGCAGGCACGCAGGCAAGCGTGCGTATATACACATTCACACAGAGTCGCAGGCGCGCGCGCGCGCGCACATGTGGTCTACTGTAATACTGTGATAACAGTCGATAACACGAGGACGAGATACGGCGATGAGATGTCGGAAACTTGACGAATGCTCATGGCCAGCCACGAGCGTCAGTTCTGCTCCTCTACTCCGAGAGCACCGCTCTTTCCTGGATTATTCGTCCTTAGCATTCATAGACGAACGACCCTCAGGCTTAGAGTAGATCCTGGTGGCGGCTCGTCCATTGCGCTATTAGGCATTACCTACCGAGTTACTAATTATTTTTTCTTTTTCTTTTCTTTTCTTTTCTTTCTTTTTCTTTTTTCTTTTTTTTCTCTCCTAATACTTTTCCGTGACATTTTTTCTAGCTTGGAGGCACTGAACGACAGCGACACGTAACGAAAATTGTCTGAAACAGAAAGAAAGGAAGGAGCATTAGCGTGAAAGCAATAACGCGTGCTTTTGTGCTTTTGTGCTTTTGTGCTTTTGCGCTTTGACGGGCTGGCACATTGGGTCTCTTGCTGGATGCGCGATACTAACCTCACCCTATGAATCCTGCGGCAAGCGATATGATGAGAGCGAGAACTCCTGTCATGAGCTGCCCGGCTGTGGAGATAACGAGTTGCTGCTGCTGAGCTGCACTCTTGACGTAATCCTCCGGGACAAAGTGATCCTCGGCGGTGAGTCTGTCGGCATACTTATTGATCAGGTCCATGACGATACCGTTGGACCAGCCGAATCCCAGCTGAACCTCGTACTCGCCGCCACCGCCGTAGCCTCCGCAGACTGTCGCGTCGTACTGGAAGATCCAAAAGAAATAAGTATCTCGGGAGAAGAGGAAGAGGAGGAGGAGAAGGAGATCGAGGACTCGAATGTCCGGGTGACGAACCTTCTCGAACATGCTGTGGGTCTCGTTGAAAGCCTTGTAATTGCTGCGCACCCATCTTTGACTGATCTCGTAAGCCAGCCTCTGGGCCCACGGGTCGTCGGTCCGATCGAGAGCCATAATGACAAAGTACTGGAGAGGCGGCCAGGCATTCGGATAATCCCATTGTTCTCCGGAGTGCTCGAGAGTCGCGGGTATCCCCCCAAGATTAATCATTATCTGACTCTTCTCGAGATACTTCAGGACCTTCGAGACGTATTCCTCGCGCTTTCCGACATCGTAGCAGCCCGTCCAAAGAGGCAGAACGTTCGTCGGATAGAAGTAGTCCCTCTTGATGTCGTTCATTATGTCGTAGTCGAGCCAAGCGCCGACCTCGTCGTGCCAGAGAATCGCCGTGACCGCTTCCTGCCATTGCTTGGCCCGCTTGAAGTATTCGGCCGCCTTCGTTGAATTTCCCAGCTTCTCGTTGTACTCGCCGAGAAGCCGCGCGTTACGATAGATTATCGCGTTCAGGTCGACCGGCACGATGTACCTGGTCTTGAGGTTGGTCAGGTTGCCTGAAAGGAAGATACGTCTCTGTCACCGCCGGAAGGGAAGGAATGAAGGACGAAGAGAAGCAAAAGCTCCTGGGCGTTACCTTTGTTGGTGCCGTCCAGGATGAACCAGCGGCTGGAAAAGTCCCAACCGGATTCCGCGGCGGTCTTCAGTTCGGAATAATAATTGTCCTTTTCCTCGCTCGTGCGAAAGCTCTGGCTCGTGAGGTAATCCTCTCTGAAATAGAGAGAGAGAGAGAATCAGCGAAGAGCAAAAGATATTTTGGAAATAGAGTCAAAAGCTCAAAGCGCGACACAGAAAAACATATAATCTACGCGATATACGACAGACGATAGACAATTGGGTACCTGTAGGATTCAGGCCTGGGTCCAGATGACTCTTCGTAGTAGCGAACCAGGGTGTAGGTGACGCCGTCCTTTTCGATATCGACGGTCCGATTGGTCATCCAAAAGTCAAACTCCTTCTCGAGGAGCCAGAGGTTCTCCTTGAGCCATTCGAGGTCGTTGGTTGTCTTGAGGTACTCGTCGACCATGGGAATGAGAAGCGGCGGATGCGACCTCATCGTGTAGTAGATGCGACCGCCGTTCGGAATGAAACCGATCTTGTCGACGATCGAGACGAAGTTCGAGAGCATCCCTCTGACGGTCGAGTACATTTCCGACAGAAGCAGCCCCTTGATGATCCAGTAGGAGTCCCAGTAGTAGAACTCACGGAAACGACCTCCCGGTACGATAACCGGATTGGGCACGTAGATTATCGAGTAGAGCTCCTCGTTCAGCCGAACGTCGTCCTTCATCTTTCGCCCGAGGAGCTTCCAGATCTGATTGAGATCCGAAGCGAACTTCCTGAGCTCGGGGTCGAGGATCTTTTCGAGGAACTTCGGATGAGTCATCCAGTCAGCCGGGTCCCAGTCCTCGAACTCCGACCCGGCCGGGTCGAAGGTCTTGTTAACGAAGGCGCGTATGTCTGCCTGGGTCGGCGCGTGGTTCGTCAGATTCATGAATTCTCGGAAGAGAGACAGCGTCTCGTTCGGCGGATTCTTCATCTTCATGTCGACGAACGTCTTCGAGTCGGTGTAGATCGAGGCCATCTGAATGGTGTGCAGCAGCTCCCCATGGCAATACACGTCGCTGCAACAGCCCAGGCAATGCAGACCCGCTGCTTTACTTTGTATAGACGGATAGGCCAATCTCTACTATCTCTATCTCCCTTTTCCTCGTCTTTCTTTACCCCCTTCCCCCCTCCCCCTTCCCTGTGTATCAGTACACCCCATCCCCTTATACCTTGAATTCCTTGCTTCTCTTCCCTTGCGCTTTCTTCCCTATCCTTTACCTCTTCTCCTCCATCCTTCCCTTCCCTTTTCGTTATCGTGAAATCGCGCAACCGCGATCAGGACGGGAAGTGACGTCGCGCGGCGGCAAACCGACGTCGCGACGGTTGCAGCAGAGACACCTAAGAACCTCTTGCAACGTGCATGCAGGAGTTTCCTCGAACACACTCTAGGAGTGTTGCCGGGGTATAGGGGGAGAGTCTTCAGCGAAATGAGCGAATAAGCTTAACGCGTAACGTTGGCCTGAGCAGATAAACGCGAGTCGTCGTTAAGCGTCCTCGCCTTTAGTCTTAATTGCTGGTAAAACAGAGATTGCTGGTTGGAGCTAAAGTCGCGTGCGTCTCCCTCGATCCTCAGACGCGATCGTAACGCGAATTCTCGCACTTTCCGAAGAAGCAGCATATTCCTATACAGTTGTCAGCTACGTCCGATCGAATTCTCGAATTTTTTCCGAAGCGCGAGTCGCGAGGAGCCGCGGGAAAAGGAAGGCGGAGGATCCGCATCGAATGCTCGTGTCTCTCTTTATAAAAGCGTCCTAAACGTGGACTCGATAAACGAGCCTCTAATTCTCTTAGGCCTTAGGCAATTAGAACGATGGATGAGAGCGACGCGCGGCCGTCGCGGCGGCACGAGACGCCACACGGATTAGCGTCTGAGATAACGAGCGGAGGATGCGCCCTGTGGATTCTAGAAATTTCTAAAAGATCAAATTTTCCTCCTGGCGAAGGCATCGCGCGCGCGTTCCAAGGCATCGTCAAGGTCTAAAACGGCCAATTGAGCAGCGTCAATGCCGTTGTCATCGTAAGGATGACGATCCTTCCTGTCTCCAAGTGGGAAACGCAGCAGGGAAAACGACGCATCAGCAGCGAAATACTTTGAGCGAGACGCTGCCACGCCCACGTCCCTCGGAGTTAACGCGCTCCTTCTATTCGCTCTGTGCTAATTCCAAAATTTAAACAAAAAACTTTATTACTTTTGAAAAACCGACTCCCAGTCGCGTTAATCGATAAGAGAGCCTCGGACTTGTAGATTAATTTAATAGCAAATATCAGGAATCGATAAGGAATATTAGGGTAATTTTAGAATTTTCAAAATATTATAATCCGATATATCGGAGGGACGCGGGTATCGGTGACGATCGATTAATTTAATGAAACCGATCGTAGAAGCCAATAGGAACTAGAGATCGATCGGAGAAGATCGATTTAATGTCGACTGCGATTGATGACGAGGAAGGATGCGATGATAGTGACGTCGTACTTACCTAAAACACGGGGGTGGACGAGTCGTCGAATCGGCTGTGCTGTCTGCAGCGATTAAATCCTCGAGCGTGAAGATCGTGAAGATCGTCAAGATCGTGAAGAACGCAATTGCCCGTAGTGGTAGGACGGCCGAAATGATTCTCGACAACATCATTTTTACTTTTAACCTCTCCTCTCCTCTCCTCTCCTCTTCGCTCCTCTTTTCGTTATTCTTGTCCTTCGCGCACGACTATATCTTTCTCTCTCTCTCTCTCTCTCTCTCTCTCTCTCTACCTCTCTCTACCTCTCGCACCCGCAGAAGCACACGCGCACTCGTACAAACGTACACGCACACGCACACCTTCTATCTCCCTACTCGTCTCTCACTCTCTCACTCTCTCTCTTTCTCTCTGTCTACTTGGTATATAAAAAAAAAATCTTGCTCTTCTTCTCTTCTCTTCCGGTTTCTTCCCTGCCCTTTGACGCGCCCTTTCCCGGACTCTTTTGAATTCTGTTTTGTGCAAAAATGTTTCTAGCAACGCAGGTCGAGAAGGCAACGTACGAGGAGACGGCGGGGTTGTGTTCTATTCCTTACTTTTTGTCAATAGCCCGTGGGCGCGTAGTTTCCGACTTGGCAAGTCTGCGCGACGGCTTCAACTCCAAAAGCAAGCTCGCATCTTTCCTGAAACAATAAATATAAGAAAAAGCCCATGAGAAACGTCGAAGAAGCTCCCTGCATCGGATAGATTCCCCGGTGTTCGCTATTCGCTACTGTTATGGCCATTTGCGCTATTTGCGCTCTTTGCTCGCTGCTCGCTGCTCGCTGCTCTTCCTTCGTTTTAAAGAATGTCTCGGCTGTCGCGGAGGGAGGCAAGGTCAATCGCTACTTAACGCTTCGTTACGCGATCTAAATATAGTGGGACATTTGCGTTGTCGTCGCGCGGTGAACGAACGAACGAGCGAAATAACGAACTAACAAAATAAGAAGTTTAACCTGTCGAATTAATAGAGGAAAATTAAAAGCTTCGAGCTTAAGCGAGAGAACGAAGAAATTTTATCGTATAAACGATTTAAATAATCCGGAAACCATGAGTATTAATTTAAATAATATTGTCAAGACACGAATGTGCCAGTGAATATTATTCGATATCCGTGTTGCGGCAATCAGTGCTGCTCGATACGACACGTGCGTTTTGCAAATAAACGCGCAATGAGCTATTTACCCGTCCCATCTCTACCTGCCAGCAGGAAAGCCAAAAGTCCAAAAAAGTATTTCCTTCTTCGACGGGCGATCGAAAGAATTCCGCACGGCAGTAAAAAACTTTTTTCAATTTCTCTAGTTTGGTATTCTCGCTCAACGGAGATAAACTCAAGTGGCTAAATTAGACTGATGCAAATTTTTTCTTCTTCTCTACCGAATTAGAACTTTCATAAATTTCTCTTCTCTATGAAACCAAAATCCAATGCCTCGGGAAACGGATGCCGTTCTTCAGGAACACCCGAAGTTTCTACTTTACGTCGCGAAAATTTATATAGCCCATATATGTATACTTACTCGCGGGAGAATCTACGTTCTTTAAAATTTATGGAAAATTTTAACTGTATCGCAAAGCCGGCGGAAGTTGTCGATTCGTCGTACCTGCCGCTGCAGCTCGATGTTATTCGAAATTTTGTTACTTCACGAGTGAAAAATCGGTGAACGTCCAAGATAAGGAACGAGAGCAACAGGTCCGACACCTCGAACTGTAACGGCTCCAATTTCCCAAACTACTGACTATTGACTACTGACGACTGACGACTGACGATTGACGATTGACGACTGACGACTGACGACTGACGACTAACTGACTGACTGACTGACTCTCTGCCGTGTTTCGTGATTCTCGAAGCCTGGCGGTGGCGACGATTGAGGCGGTCGAGGCGATTGAAGCAGCGAAGTGCGGTGGGATCGACGGTGATCGAGAGTCGAGTCGAGTCTCTTTGGAGTCGGTCGGTGAAAAGGCGGGCTTCTATTTACGGGGGAGGGAATTCGGAAGAAGGAGATAAGAAGAAGAAGGAGAAAAAAAATAGGAAGAGGAGGAAGATGACTGCTCGTCGAAAGCAGAAGAAGCAGAAGACACGGCCAAGCATCACTGTGTTACTCGCGATCTTAAGCTAGGTAATACCGTGACGATGGAAGTGGCGATGGAAGTGGCGATGGAAGTGGCGATGGAAGTGGCGATGGAAGTGGCGGTGGAAGTGGCGGTGGAAGTGGCGGCGGCGGCGACACGTGCACCATTCGCTCTATCCGCAATACGACTGAAGGAGTCCGACGAAGGGAGGCTGCTTTTTAAAATGTATCATGCGGTTACGCGACCTAACCTCGCGCGTCCTCGCGATGACAGAGGAGAGCGTCATTGGCCGACCGCGCCTCCTGATCTTGACGATCCGATTGGTCGAAACTACCTCCGAGTGCCCCCTCCCCTGCTCCAATTCTCGACTCACCTGACATCTCATTTGCGTCAAACCGCGTAAAACCGAGCAACCCTCTTGGTCACCTGGACGACCTCGCGCTTTCCTCGAGGAGTCTAACGATTTGGTGTCAAAGTGGCAATGACCCAGGAGCCACTGACCGTCGTCCGGCAACCATCTGGATTCTCAAGGAGACGAACCGACACAGTTTTGCGCCACCGACTCTGCTCTCGCTCCGGCAGGTCCTGCGATTTCAAACTTTCGCCTTGCCTCCTTAAATTACGGACATTCGGCCGACACAGTGAAAACGTACGAAGCGGCTCTCCTGCTCAGTCGGATTAACGAAAAGGCGCCTACGCGTGGAGAAAAAAAAACAGTATTGGGCCACGACGTCCTGGCTCGCTAATACGATGCACGTGATGCGACGTCACAGGTACGTACTGCCCGAAAAAAACATCTCTTTCGAGGCCGCGAAAAATAAGCGGCGATCGACATAAATAGGAAGGGGCGGGGGAGGGAGGGGGGGGCAAGCACCTCGACGGAGTCGCTCGCGTCTTGGCTTATCTTGGCTTATCGCACTTCGGAGCGCGGAGGATCCTTAGTCGCGCAGACGACGTAGACCGGACGTTCCCCAAGTTGCACGAGAGACTCATTGCTCGGGGACGAATAAATCAAAGGAGTCTGCGATGTGAGAAGAGAGCGGCGCTTCTTTCTTTTTCTTCCCTCGTCAATTGACTCGACAATGCAGTCGGCGCGCTCGTTCGGCCCGGCGGTCCACATAGCGATTTCTTGAGAGCTTCGGCCAAATCGTCTACCGAGAAGAGGAGAACCGATATCTCTTGCCTGTTTCCACGAAAGTTGACGTCGCGGTCTTCTGGCGGAAAACAATTACGAAGGTAAACTAGCGCGCGCGTTTGTTTCCTATCGTAAGATTACCTAGTTTCCAGAGCCGAACGACATACAGGTTAACGATGCTCCCAATTCGTTCGGCCTGGGGGGAGACGTTGCGTCACGCAGGAGAAAAAAGCTACAAGACAGATAAACAAGAGAAACGGTGACGCTGAGGACGAATAGAACAATGTAAAAATGAGAGTCAGCTGAGCCAGGCGGCCGATCAGCTGGCCAGCTGCGATACTAGATGCGTCGAGCAATGTCATCTCGGAGTCACGGGAGTCGCGCGACGACTTAGCAAAGACTAGAATAATTTAAGAAACTTTTAACTTCCGTGCAGCGAGAAACGATCGTATAACCTGAGCCACTTGAAAATAATGACATTTGCCTTTTCGAAAAATTCAAAGAACTTTTTTTTGTTTCTCAATCAATGATTCGAGGCAACATATTTGCATGTACACGCGTTTGCGCCTAAACGCTTTTGCCAGTCAGTGGAATATTTTCGGTCCAGTCCCGTAAGACGTTATGTAAATCTCTTGGCTCTCTCTCTCTCTCTCTCTCTCTCTCTCTCTCTCTCTCTCTCTCTCTTCCTCCTTCCGTCATCTTGGCCACGATTCCTTCTGGCCTTATCCTACCTCGGCTATAAAAACCTCCGTACGTCGGGCAAAAGTTAATCATTCGAAACTGACGGGTGTCGTTGAACTTCGAAAGCAAAGAACTCTTTTTTCGACTTTTTCTTAACTATTTACTCTTCATTTGTTGAACGTTAAAAAACTAATTCGAGAGAAGGAAGGAAAAGCACAATTTTTCTTCGAGAGAGTTTACGAGTCTCGGGTACAAATTTCGGGCTCTTTGAGCGCTCTGACCTTCTAGACGGTGATCACTGACCTAATCCTGAATACTCTATACATCGAGAAGACGGTTCGATCATCATAATCATAATAGTAGTAGGAATTTTTATACGTTAAAGAGTCATTTAGAAAATATTAACCTTTGAAGGTTCAAAAGTCAAATTATAATAAAAATAATATAAAAAAAAAAACTTTAACTTCCGGGTCACAAATCATTAAGATTCGCTGCATGAAAATAAATATATCTAACATTTACATACATACTAACCTAACGGACACTGATTTTGAACCTCTGTCTCCAGGACTATAGGGGGCAGCAAATCACCGTAAAATTTTGCGTAGCTAATTTAAGGAACAGCAAATTTTATATCTGTATCCTTATCTTGGAATTGATTTACAGCCAAAGTCTAAAGCACAGATATTGCCAATTCTTTTAACCCTTTGCGGACGGGACACTCTGAGGCGCGAGCGTCCGCCTGGACGGGGAGGCTCGGGAGTATTTCGTGGGAAAAAGTAGTAGCATGAAGATTCCTTTCTAACACTTATAAATTGTGTACTAGATAAGCAAACGTTTGCTAAATGATTTACAAGATATCTATTAGCGAATGCTTGGGCTGCTGTCCGCAGAGACGCGCTCAGAACGGTAAAAATATTTGAGCTGCTGTCCGCAGACAGCCGTCCGGAAAGGGTTAATAATATTCGTAATTCTCTGATAGAATTATACTTCCTCTCGCACCTTTTTATCCTTAAGGACGCTGTGGCCACCCAGCAAGTCGATACGATCAATATCTGGGCCTGCTGCAAGTAGATTTACAAAATTCCACGAATTATTGGCCCATTCAAAGTTTTCGTAACTACAACGCGTGTCTCTCTCGATCGCAATCGATTAATCGTTCGAGTCGCGATCTAATTCTTCGAGTTGAACGCGAGAGGAAATTTTTGAGATTGCACCACGCGAGGGAGAAAGTACTATGAGCTGTGCGCGTTAAAGTGATGATTTAGCCGCGCCGAAACGAGATGAGCGAACGATCGAGAATTAGCGAAGAACGTCAAGGGGGAGAGAGAAGGAGAGAAGGAGAGAGAGAGAGAGAGAGAGAGAGAGAGAGAGAGAGAGAGAGAAACGGGATGCGACACGAATGATAATGCGTTGTTGGCGTTGACTATTACCAACACTCGTCGCTCGAGGAGTTTTGCATTGTCATAATCAGGGACGTTTGAAGTACAATCATTCTATTGGTTATTTTTAGATGGAAATGGGTCGTACTTAGGGCTCGGGAGCGAAAGGGAGAAGATTCCGCATCGCGCGCATGCGCTTCGCGCGTCATAACATTTTGCACGCTTACCGGCCGCGCGCAGTTTCTCCTTATCGGTTTTATTATCAAAGCAGCAGTAAACCTAAAGGATAAGTTGTCCGCGTATTCTTATCGTGTGCGCTCTGCGCTCGTAGTGATGCGAGAGAAACGGAAAAACCGATTAATATTAATACAGAATCCTATTAGAGAGGATTGCGATGTTACCAACCAGATAATAATTGCTTCTTTCTGCATCGGGCAATTATTCGAACAATTCCTAACGAAGCTGGGATTGAATAAGAAAAAAAAAAAAGTGTCGTTTGCGCAATCGACCGCTTACGTCTTGTCTCGTTAGTCATGACTCTCTTAGATTCTGATTTACGCGGAAAGGGGAGAGGCGAGGAGAGAAGAGCTCTCTCTCTCTCTCTCTCTCTCTCTCTTTCTCTCTCTCGCTACTGCCGGAAGTTTCTGGGCCTCGTGTGCTTCGTCCGGGCTTATTCAAGCGAAACGCATAAACTGCCTGAAATTAGTCGACCCATTTGATTTCAATCGCAAAATCAGCAACTCGGCTGCTGCTGCCTTCTTACCGAATATTCTTCCTATATAAAAAATAGGCCATTAATAGGCCGCTAAAAATCACTCTCTCTCTTCTCGATCTTCTCGATCTTCTTCACCTTCACGATTTTTCTTTAGATTCTTCATTATCGGAGATACAACGGAGAGTCGTGTCTCTCGAGTCGCCCCAAGTAAAAGCTCGGACTCTCTTTCCGTACTTTTTTCCATGCAGCATTCGAACGGATAAATTATTATTTCGCAACGGTCGTTCGAGTGGCTGCGCCGCTAACAATAAATCCTCATGCGCCGTTCGTCGCGCCTGGGAAAGTCTGAGTTACGGTCGACCCTTAGAATCGATACGTCGAAATTTCTATTCGATTGTTCTTGTCTTTCGCCATAGACTTGGACCCACGGAGGATTTTTTGCTCGAAGCCGTTCGAGCGCGAGTCGACGCCCGCCAGCCGGCAGCCGAGTGTCCCGCTTTCGGGTTTCTAGCAGTTCGTACTTATGTATACATATAAAATACATAGGAGCTGCCCTCTCCGTCCTCTCTGCGTCACGAGCTCAACGTCAAGGGAAAGAGAGACTCTTCTTCGGAGCCTGAGCGTCTCCACCAGGTCCACCAGGTCCACCACGTCCAGCATCCCCATCCTTCGGAGTTATTTCCGACAGTGAGAGACACCAGCCGTTAAGTAGAAGAGTATCTTCTTCCAGTTGACGCGAGCGCCGCCATCGTCGCCGCCATCGCCGACGCTGCCGCCGCCGTCGCCACAGACAAGCCGTGACGCGACGGCGCGCACAGCACGAGAGAGTCAAACGTAGGAGCACATACGGCCGCGCATGGCTCGATGTGTGCTTCACTACCTATGTTAAGCAGTAAGGAAAATACCGCGCAATTGTCAGTACAGCGCGAACGTACTCTCGTATTACGTTACCTAGGACTCTCGAGACTATAGAGAACTATAATCCAAGGCCAAGTTTTTATGAGAATTACATAACTCAAGGTACGTCGCGCGTCAGCAAACAGTGTGTCTAGATGCGATACGCGCTCTGTTCCACACTCGTGAGATACGTTAAGGATTGAGGTCTGTGCATTGGCTGTGCATTGGCTGTGCATTGGCTGTGCATTGGCTGTGCAGCTGCCATGAGTACATGCGTTACGTAATTACCTTAAAATTCAAATAAACCGGATACACTAATGAAAAAGAATGCAACACAGGCAAAATCCTATCGCTGCGTGTAAAGGGCAATCGGAAGTTGAAAAAGAAATAGCCAGGACCATATTGGTAGGAAAAGGATGGAGCGAAGGTACCGGAAAGAACGCAACTATTCGTTCTCTGATTCGTTCCTTTAGATTTTCGCCTGTACGCGTGATCTCTTTTAGTTTACATAGCAACGAGTTGGCCTCTTTCGTGACGCAATCGTACCGCCAAGTATCGTAAAATTGAGGTGTGCTAATCTTTGGCGAGTCGTGCGTTAGCGTCTTCGTAAAAAAAATATAAAAAACCGTATCATGTTTACCGAACCGCTTCCGGTGCTCGCACTGTTTCTCTTACATGAAGCACGTGTGGAAAAAAAAAGATAAATCTTTGATGCATCGAGCCGAGTAAAAAATTCTAAAATGCTTCTACCATTGATTATCGTATTTATAAACGGGAAACGTAATGCGACATGAAAATGTAGGAGATAAATGTAGTTCATGCGAATGTAGAGAAACCGAAGAATTTCCGTGGCCAGGATAATGCCAAGGTCGCAAGAGAACCGATAAGGACGGCCTGTTCGACCAGTTCGTTTGCATATCGGGTTGCCCGGTCATTTCGCTAAATCAGCAAGAAATCTCAGAGACAAAAGCGAATAACTTAGTGAGAAACGGAAGGCTAATTAAAATCCCATTATGATAAATTTCAAATGATTAACTACAATAGATACACAGCATTCTCGATGCTACCTCTTGTACTAGTCGACCCCGAAGCGAAGCTACGTAGCGTCTTCTACCCCTCCTGTCCTCTCGACAGGCACTTTCTGTATTTTTCCAGGCTTTAACGTTGGTTGCGCCCGGCTGCTACTGCTCGTCCTTAAGGAAGAACGTTGAAGAACGTGCGAGCGTCGATACGTCCACGTGAAACACGTGCTCGCGTGTCTGTCCTGAAATCGCTCCAGGCTCTGTGGGACAAAGTGCCTGGAGCCTGGGGGGCGCCTGGGAGCCTGACTAATTTTGCGCGACGCGCGACAAGTCGGTAACTACTGCGTCGGTAACGGAGGAGCCACCCAGTAGATTGTTGTATCGGCCGTACGAAACTACGTGCCTCTCGCCGTCAGTCATTTAGCTTTGCCGACTCGGTCGGTAAGCGCGCCGCACATACCGACCGAGCAAACTACTTATCTGCTGTGTCACGTCGGTAACTACAAACTTATGAAAGCAAAGTCTCCTCTGACTCGTTAGGAGTCGAGAGAACCGGAAACTTGGCCAACGACCATCCGAGCAAGTACAAGGTTAAATTTAACGTGCATGTTACTCGTTATTTTCCACTCGTCTTAGATTATGTTACGTGAAACATCGTGCACGCTCGGATCTTAAGAATTCACTCAGGAAAATCGTTAATAACGCGAGAATTTCTTATTCTTATGATTTCGAAGCTGTAGGACAAATTGATGTCCGAAAGTCCAAAAATTGTTGATCTGTGTCGGATTTGACGTCCGAACAGTCAGGTTTAATTTCTCCTTGAATTCCTGATTAATTCTCGTGAAAATTATTTTTGACTTGCCGAATGTCTTGTCAGTCGCGCTTTGAGATAAAGCGTCTGTCATCTTCGTGCTACTCACTTACTCTATTTCTTTTCACGAGAAATATTTCGATACGCTCGCTTAAGGTCTACCGATCACTCGACGGTTTCAACTCACTCAGGAGAAACAGTACAGATAAATAAATAAGCAATCGTGTTTGATTGGTCACTTTATCGTAAATCGTACAACGGTTCAAGAATTTTACCAATCGAACGCGTTTGCTTCCTCAGCGTTATTTCCGCTGAACGCGCAGCTGTTGAAACAGATGCCAAACTGCCAAACGGTCAAACAGCCAAATTGCCAAATGATCAAGTGACCCTTAAGAATGAAATACCTATGTTATATACACACTTGGCGTGACTGGGGAGATCATAAAAAGCACATAAGTGCAGCTTGGCAGACGAAGCCGTGAAAGCATCCTAAACCTTGCGAACGAATTGACTCTCCCACAGGTGCGATTAAATTGTCTATTTAAGTGGCGATAACACTTTCGTACGACGTGGAAAATCAAACTGCTATCCAGCAATGCGGTGCATCCCGACATCACAAATAATAGCATTTTTTTTCGAAGGAAATCGGTAAAAAGCGCCTTAGGATACCTTTGAAAGTAAACATTGAAAACGTGTTGTTCGGGGGATAAATATATTTCGAAGGAGCGGAGGGGGCCCAGTTTCAGAGGGAAAATTCTACACGGCCCCCCCTTGCACACAATAAGGGCAGATTACGATTTTTCCAGTTCCTTGATTTGAAAATTATTTATCGTTTTATTTTTTTTTTTACGAGGAACAAAATAACCAATGAGGCTCCTTGCGCTAGTTGCTGTAGTTTGCACATGGAATTTTTTAATGGCAAGTGACGTGGGCAGTACATACAGTTATCTCTAGACCGAGAGACAAACAAAAATCGAAGAGTGGTAAATATTGATATCTCAATTACTTTAAGAGATATACCCGAGTGTGGTCTTCTCTTATTCCGTATACAGAGTATACACGGCAGTATAATTGGGATTATTCCATTGGGAATCTCACTCCCAGTAGGTAAGTACTCAAAGTTAACAACGAATTTGTCAGTACCGGCAGATCGCAGGGTGACCGTGACGTCGTCGGTGACTTCAGTCTTATTTTATTTATTAAAGTGGCAGCGAGAAGCCATTAGCCGAGATGAAGCAGAGGGAGCCCTGTGCTCGAGTTAGTTATCTGCCTGTATCGGCCGTCGATAATGCAGAAATCTTTAAGAATGCCGAGCACGGTCGATAAACTCCGTGAACACAGCCGAAGGTGTCGTTACACACGAATAACAGGAGTCATCGTTATCAAATCTTATTACTGCTTTACACAATGATTGGTAGAATCGGTATAAAAAGTTTCCAGCCATCTTTGCAGGCTCAGCCATGTTTCAATGTCCTTGACTTCTTCCAAATAGGTTTGGCAAAAGGTCAACGAATGTTCAGGGATATTTAGTCAGTGCGCGTTCAGGATCAACCGGTCGTCTCCTGCATTACGAAGGGGAATCGTAGGAGCGCTTGACAAATAAAATAATTAAGCAAAACTACGCAACGTGGACAGTTCCGTCGCGTTGATTGACGTCAGAGACGATGAATTGTCAAACGACCCCCCCGCCTCCCCGCCCTTCTCACAGTCGCCCCAGAGCCAACGGAGTCCTCGAAAATATCCGCATGTAATTCGCTGACTCGACACTCCGCTCAGTGGCATCGGTCCAAGGTGATCCAAGGATAATCAGCAGTGCGCAACAGGAGGAGAGAGTCGAACCAGATCCCAATAACCACCCCCCCCCCCGCCCCCCTCTTACTCTCGCACAACTTGACAAGGAAATCTCGAACACTGGGTTATGGGTCAGTGGCAAAAGTAAAAGTGTGAGTAAACCATTTTTTTGAGGTGACCTAACCGAACCTACTAAAGGCTCTATGTACCTACATACACACATACGTCACGATAAAGATCGATCGCAGCTATGCAATATTATTCTCGTGATTTGAATTCTGGAACGTCCTTCGCTGCACAGGTGACACATTTGCTTCCGCTCGGCGCACCCACGCATTGCTTTTTAATCTTTAGTCCAGGGGAGGTTAAGGAAATTAAATGACCTCCATCTACGAAGAACCGAATTGGAAAGGCCATTGGGACGAGTGGAATAGCTCAAAAGTGGCAGATGTACATCCAATTGTAAAAGTAGAGTCTTAAATTGCCAGCCTCTTTAAATGGGGTTAAATGAATATATCGACCAAGTGTCAAATAATGATTACGCAATAGATTTTTTAGTTTATCATAAATTCACCTAGAAACAAAAAATTCGACACGAGTGCTAAACGTAAGACTGACGGTCCATGAGGAACGCACATGTGTAAACGAGGGTTTAAAAAATTTGGAAACTATTTCTCATTGGACAGGATCGGCCCGCTGGCTGCCAGTTGAGAACCTGTTCCAGACGAGCCTCTCGTTGCACAACCGGTCGAACCAATCGTGCTGCGAGTCGACGTCACCGCCTACCAATTCAGCCAATAAAGACTCGATCGTCCGCCAGTAACGCCAGTACGACCAGTACGATAAGCACATCCGCTATCTCTCTCTCTCTCTCTTTGATCTGAATACTCGCCAGGAGGAATTCAATATTTAAAACGGCACGAATGAAAGAACCACACCTCTGAGGAGTACGCACTGCGCCTCCTCCACCTGTGCCCCCTTCTTCGATGGTCAACTTGTCACCCAGTGCCAAATCCAAGCCGTCCTTATTTCTTTCGCTGTCGTCTTCATCTTATCTAGAAGCTTCAAGGCGGTGGTCGTGAACCTGGACGCGGACGAGAGGGAGGAGAGAGTAACGATCGTTCTGTACAAGAATGAGTCGCTGACGCTCATTGAGAAGAACAATCCTGTCGGTTGACTCGAAGTTGAACTGATTGTGAGACCGTGAAAAAAACAAATGGGCTTTTGCCTTACAAAGTTTGACGGCACGTAAATCCAATTATAGCCAGGGCTGACGGCCATGTAACTTCGATATTCGTCGAGCTTGGCTCCGTTTCAATTGTGATAATTTTGCACAGCCGCAGCTCGATCTGCTCAAAAGAATTCTAGTTCTGTCACTGTGTCACGTAGTTATTAGTTGTTTTCACTATTTCCAGTCGCTTCGGATTAACGGAACTTCGAGTAGCGATGGAATTCGAAGAAGCCGAGGACGGACGCGGCGACGTAAAGAACCGACGGCTCAGCAAATTGTCGACGCTAATTTCGGCACTGAATTTCCTCATCGAGCAACCAGTGCACCATCATTAAGAATCGACATAATATCGACGAGAATTCATATTTGCTTGTTACATTTTGTCAAGTCTAGGCTGTTGGAAAATATTCGAGAATTGCTCTCCGCTATTGTAGGCTTTGTTAATTTTTTACCCCTCCCCCTCCCCCTCCAATCGCCTCCCCCCTCACTTCCAATATCCTCGATCATTGTGAAACTAATAAAAATTATTTAAAAAAAAATATTATTCTATTGGCAAGAGTGGTAGTATTAATAACAGTTATCCTGTTGTCATCGTCGTCGTCGAGCTTTCTTACGTAAATAGCGTTCACGTTACATAAGCCAATGAAAAGGTGAAACTTTAGATCGGGGACGAGTCTCGATCAATCGTTACTTTTAAAATATTGTGAATCCTCCTGCCTCCCGTCCAAAACCTCTCGTCACGCTTAGGCGTTATGGACGATGGATAAAGTAATCGGGAGACTGACAAAGTGACGCACGTGTCTGACGTTTCTGCAGTAATGGGAATCTGTGCATGATTTCTCACGAGACGAATAGAATCAATAAAAATATCAATATACATGGGTCGTGCATGAAGTATCAGCATGACACGATACTCTTTACAAGGACAGAGAGAGAGAGAGAGAAAAATTATTTTTCATTGGCAATCGGGAACTGTGTACCAACCTTTTTTTTCCTTGCGCTTTTACTATTATTCTCCAGTAATTATCCGGAGTCGAATTAATTCACTATATAATTATTTAGTAATTCACTGTTTCACTGTATTCACTGTATTCACTGTATTCACCGTTCGTAAACTAGAACTCTCACGTAGGTGCACGGTCATACCTTTTACCAATGTGGCGTGTCATCTATGAAATTACGAAGTAGATATTACGAACTATCTATTGCGTTCGGACGGCAGTCGAGCAGAAGACAGGCGCTGGCGTGCGTTCGCCATTCTAAATACGTGACCAGTCCCAAGTACGATGCTGCTGGGCTCTGATGATAATGCTTGCGCCTCTGTCTTCTTGGTCTCCGCGATCCTCCGATGGGTGGCGAGTACCGCGAGCACCGATTCTAACCGCGCCAATGTCCTCAGGTTGGCAGTGTTGGAGGTGCCGGCGCGTTGGTAGTGCCGGTAGTGCCCGATGCCGATTGGGATGACGCCGACGACGACGACGGTGACGACGGTGACGTCGGTGACGTCGGATGACCGCCGAGAGAGACGACTGGTGGGGAGAAAAGAGTCGAGAAATAGTTTGAAGAAAGACGCCGATTGTTTCGGTGACGGTTTCTGGTGGTCCCGCGTGCCCTGCCCGCTCGCTCGCTCACCGAGTATCACGATTCGCCGTACTTTTTTCAAAATTTCCAGCGTCTCTCGCTTCCCAACGACGCTCGTGCCTCGCGCAGTGGATCGGGATCAATCGGGATCAATCGGGATCCAGTGATCTGGCATCAACTGGTTTCCACGCCGAGTTTACACAAGGTTCAAAGATTTCTCAAACGTAAACTGCGATACTTTATAGGACGCCCCCGTAACAGTATTAGTTTACCTCTCCACAGGCATATCGACGCCCTTTTCCCTGTCGTCACAAATTTTTCTGGAAAATAGATTATGGAAACCGGACGACGAGCTTCTCAATACGTAAGCTCAGTAAATTTTGGCTCAAATTATTTTTCGTTCAGTCATCTGCTACTCGACAGTTTGTTATCTGCAAAGATCCAATGCGCAATATGCCCAGACAATAGATACGTGAGCGATTGGGTAACGTCCGTAACGTCTGTCCAAGTTGAGGAGAGCAGCGCGTTCAAAAAAACAGTTGCTCGTTTTATCGAGCCGTAGACCAGTAGCCTCTTTGTGTCATTCGGAATCGGTTCATTTTTCACTAGAAATCAGTCGAGCATATCTGATGCTCATTTTCGCGTAGGAGAACATAAGAATTTTCCGAAATACGTGTCCGCGCATTCTTCGACTATAAATACGTTATTTAAAAAAGAACTTTAGAGTCAGAGCATCGTTCAGAAGTAGCAGCGTGACCGTAATGGCTTTGATCACGTAACTACGATATAGAATACAAGTACATATGCTTATTATACTAAAAGTTTAATCGAACAGCCAAAAGATACGTAGATTACCACGTAGATATTTCTTTGTACTCTATATCGCACGTTAGTTTCGAAGCGATGATTATGGACATTGGATATTCGGTATGAATGATCGCCATCTGGAAAAGGAACCATCATTGTTTTGGTTTTGGGAAATGCACATGCAGAGAGATAGGGAAATAGACAAAGTGAAAGTAGCTGGCGAAAACTGAAGAGAACTGTGACGTCAACTCACCGAGTTCCAAGGAGACGAAAACGTTTGAGTTTCTCTGCGATTGGCCCACGGAGACGATATTTTTCCTGATTGGTGATCCTTGGAACTGCGGCAGTGACGGCGCTGTCGGCGGTGGCGGAGGTGGCGGAGATGACGGATGTGGTGGTGGTGGTGGTGGTGGATGCGGCCAGTGTGGCGGCGGTGGTAATATTTAAAATGTTGAAGGCGGCGACGCCTGTGGCAGGACTAGCGTTTGCGTTGATGGCGACGGTGGAGTTGGCGCTACGCTGCCCGGTGCAAGGCAGGCAACGTCGAGCCCCTTGCCAAATAATCAGCATCACTCTGGCGTCAAAGTAATTTGCCAAATCAATTCTAGTGTTTTCAAATATTAGCCACACCTGTCTCTGCTTGTGGGACGCAAGCGCGACCAGCCACGCATTCAGACACAATTGCAATTTCAAAGTCAACTTCTTTTCCCCTATCGATAGCCAGTTGCGGTTCCAATAACGGATTACGCCTTTTTAATCTTCTTCGTCTTAAGGCTAATAAAAAACTTCTGATAAGACATTAGACACCCCGAGTCCTCGGAGGAAATGTAGGATTCGAGAGATTTTTTTAGAGAACTTTTTTTTAAAATACGCTTTATTTTTAAGCTCCAGTCGATTTTTCCTTGTCCATTTGTAAAACATTCGCGTTCAGTGGTTTTTGGATTTTCTTATATATCTATAAGATATTTTCGAGGTATTGTTCAAAAAAACTGAGAAAATGTCTCGTTTAGCGACAATACGCTTTGCAAATATTTAGACTATTTCGCAGTTCGCGAATGTAGAAAAGGCAATTTTTTATTTGATACGAAAGACGTAATAACAAACACCGAACGATGATACGAATATTCGAAATTTAAAAGGCGATGGATAAGTTAGAGGCGCATCCATACTCATGCGATGCTCTTTCTCTCTCTTGCAGCAAGTACGGAAACACTAAAGTTTTACATGCAGGAAAAAATGATTACTAGAACAATAGTGGTTGGATAACGAAAAATTCTAGTAACAACAGTAAAAATTCGGAACGTTAGTGGCTGTCATTAGAAATTAATTTTTGTACAAATAATAACCATTCCACCGGTAATTGCAACTACTTATGCGCATCCATACAGTACATCGTAGCTTGCCGTGATAAGTTGATAAAAAAATAGTGGAAGAAGGCGCACATTCACCAACGACATTATGATAACAAGTATAAGAAAAATGTTCAAGATTCTTAGGTACATAGGTTTCTTACGTCTCGAAAGAAATCTTCCGAAGACATTATTTCAGGCAAAGGACACGTAACATGGAGGAGCCCTAATACCTGTGAGTTGTACTTTTTGTACAGCTGCTACCAATGCAGTTTGCGAGGAGACAGATGTGAATGGATCGTCGTGTCGGTATCGCGGAGCAAAGTAAGAACGACCTAACCTAACCTAATCTCCGAATCATGGCACTGTCCAGAATGACGTACCACGAGGCTCGGTGTATCCGAACCCGTCGGAATTCTATTGGGTAGAATCGTTACGATTGATCGCGACATTCTCGAGTTCCTATTGATTAAAGTTTATGAGCCACCTACCTTGAACACGTTAATTCCAGCCGTTTCTTCGACGCCTCTCCTTTTCTGCTCGAACGAGAATCTCTTAAACTTGCACGAACGAGCTCAAACGACACTGACACCCACTCTGACTTCTCCAGCGGATCGTTTCCGATTCCTTAGAAAACCGCGACTGGGTTGGCGCAGACGAGCACGATCTTAATGACAGCTGAGAATAAAAGCTACGAGACGATGACGACTTCCTCTCTAGTGGTTAACCTTAGTCCACACCGATTGCACCGTGCTCAATTTTTTAACTTAAATTTAACGTAATTCACTGTTCTGGCGCACCGCACCGCACTAAACGACACTAAACCGCACCGCCGTCTTGACTGTCCTGGAATCCATCCTCCTATGAATCCTGCGAATGACTTACGGAGTCACGACCGTCACGACCGTCACGACTCACCTTACGCATCGACGTTATTTTCTACGCGCGCGCTCCTCACGGCTCCCAAACGGTATATTCTCTGGTACAGTCCGTTCGCAAAGGCACTGCTGTAACGTGCTTCTCTACTTTAGTTATTCCAGAATGTTCCCATTAAAAAATAACTCTGCGACGAAAAAATTCGTCGCTACTATATTCTCACGAGGAATTTGCACGTACTATCGTGTAGGATTTAAACGAAACTAACCAATCGCGCTTGATTATTCGTTTTAAATGTCGCTCATGAATGGTTAACCCTCATTGGAAGTTTCGATTACGTACGACGTGCACACGCACGCACATGTGCATGCGTCATCGACATACGCATAGCATATAGCGTTCAAACAGAATGAATCAATTTATGCTGGTTTATTATTTTCAAATCTTGCACGGTCTAGACAATTAGGTACACTGCGTTTCATATATTGGCATCAAAAGTAATAAACGACATATGTTGAGGGGACATGTACTCCGAGATGGTGGTTTAGTGTCTACCAATGAAAGGGCTCGCCAAAGAGATACGTATGTAGGAAAGAAAACTCTTGTAATCATTTACGAAGAACATACGTGAAAATCTTATTGATTTGCGCTGTGATTTTATGTACGCATCTATGTAAATACGTGGGCACGATTATGGGGAGTCTCGTTGAGTAAGTGTAAGAGTGAATTAAAAGAAAATCCTTTGAAAAATTGTACGAGAGCAGGACTCGAAACTCGGTCCGATTACATTCGCGACGACGCCAGATAAACCCATGTAATTTTGTGCCGTAATTGGATAGACTTTTGAAAATTTACTTGAAGCCACCCGAATTTAGAAGCGCCCAAAGAGACGACACGTAATATCGATAAAATTGTTGCAAAAGAAAATATATACCCTAAACATCTGATAATCCATCCTGTGTTCGTATTTATTTTGCATTGCCTCCACCTTCTTTTCCTTTATTATCGCTGACAATGTTACTTTGCTTTTTACCAGCTTCTTTTTCATCGTTTATAAAAGATTCACCTTGTATATATTTACACAACAATATACACCTATTACATAGCTTGTTTTTTTTTTTTATACACAAATGAGAGTGGGATGATTTTTTTGATCCGACAAAGTTAAAGCTAGTTTCTTAGTTGAATTAAAGCGTTCTATTAATGCATCATTTTATGAAGCTTTAAGATTTTTCCCAAGCGTTGTTTTGCCGTTTTCATACCCTTTTTTGGTTTCCGCTCTGAAATAATGATAAACTTTTAATAAATCATTTACAAACAGCACAGCTGTGCTACGTACGCCGATTAAAATATTACTTACGTTTCAAGAAATAGATAAAACAATAATAATAAAAGAAAAAAGCCTAGGAGGCTCTGGTGGCTTACCAACTGGGACGGGTGCTGCGAGTTTTGCCTTGACGTCTTTCAGTCTGTTAGGACTCGTTAATATCGAGCCGTATCCAGCAATGTCTATACCGACACCGTCCGTGGGAAGATTAGCGCCAACGTCAAGATCAAGATCAAGATCAAGACCCAGACCCAGACCCATGTTCATCACGCCATCGGACGTTGCCTTCATCTTAATATTGCTCCCGTCCGTGGGGATCGGAGCAGCATCCGATCTCATTACCGGACCCTTTTGCCTTCGCTTATTGTACGTCCGTTTTGTCGACGTTTGCTGCCAGACGAATGGCCACGAGAAAGAAATAACGAAAGACACATGTATATTATTTTTGAAAGAAGACGAAATTACAAACCAGGAATTCTCCCATCCCCTTCGACTCGGATCAGCAATTAAAGTACCACTTGATAAAGAAAAATAAGAAAAGGCCAATGGAAGAGGTACGGGGATGCAGAGTTCTCATGGATGCTCTGGTGCATAAATACCGGCTGTTTCGCTCGTTTCGCCGCTGCAGCCTCAAGACCCTTTTCCACGGACGTCTTTTTCACTCCTTCTCGCGCCGGTCGATTAGTCTTAGGCAAGAGAGGACCGACCCTGGCTCGTGGATTCCAGGCCTCGTCGATTCGTCTCTTTCCGCGAGGTTTGAAAATATATTCTTCGTCGTCCGAAGCATCCAATGCTGGATATACTATGCAGCACGTGCAACAATAAATAACTCCGTTGTCAAATGACGACTATCGCAAGTAAAGACCTTCTTACTGAAATCATCATCCTGATGAACCTTATCGATGTTCTCAATAAGGTGGTCGTCGTCGTCGTCCTCGTGGTCGCCTTTGTTGTCCTGGAGCTTCTTATCCTCCTTTTCGAATTTTTTTAACTTGACGGGACTGGCTGACGTCGTCGAGTAGCACTGCTCGCTGAAGGACAGCATCCCGGCGATGGCTTCGCGAGTCGATGGAGAAGCCCTGCCAGAACTGGCCGTTTTCAATTTATAAATACTAAGACACCAAAAAATCAAAAATGACTACAAAACGCTCGTGTCTCCTTGTACTTTCTGCTTTTCCAATTATTCGTTATTTTTCACGAGACAGTTGGTACCAGTGGTGTCACTTGACAGCCAGGCGGATACGACAGCGTCGAACGAAATAAGTAACAGTGAGAGCGAACGAAACAAGGTCAAACTAATGCAACTTGAGTGAGACGATCAGGAACAAAAGAAAAGACACAATGATCGATGTCTCGAATTTGATAATAATTTCCATAAATGTCTTACCCCGTTGGCGGTGGGACTGGTTGACCAAATTGTGAAATCGTAGACAATATCGCAGAGGAGCGACTGAAATAATAGTTAATTAGTTGACGATCAAATTAATAACAACTACGGTAGTTCAATCTAATATTAAATTGAAATCAATACGTACGTTGTGGCATCGAGTCTCTGATTGGCAACAGTCGCCGGTGATAACGTGTACGCGGAAGCTTTAAGTAATTCCTCGATACCGTTTTTTGGTACTTCGCTCTGAACGTCGGCGTCGTCGGCTGAAACCGCAGCAGGTTGGTAATTGCGTCTACACCTTTTTTGGCTGCTGGACCTTGACGATTTTTTGCGCTTCGGCGCTTCGTCTATGGTAAAAACCCCATAATCGCTCTCGTTACTGCCGTCGTGAAAGTCGTAGACGGAACTTTGTTTCCACGTGAATTCTCTTAGCGTTTCGACCGAGTGATCCATCGTGAATGTTCCATAATTATTTATATTCTCGTGAGTGCTTCTTACGACTTCATTGTCACCGAGCTTAAATCGAATGACGGTGGGACTTTGCTTACCCGGTTTGGATGCTCGTTTTTTTTGCGAAAAACCGACACATTTAACCTTTCTGCGATTACCGCCGCTAGTACCGCCGCCGCCGCCGCCGCCGCCGCCACCGCCACAGCCGCCACCACCGCCACCGCCGCCACTATTACTGCTGTTACTGCTACTGCTGTTGCTGTTGTTACTACTCGAGATATTATTGTTTATCGAATTGCTGGTAGCGCTGGTGACTGCGGCAGTGGCACTAGTTTCGTCCGGTGGTAAATTCGTACTGGCATAGGAATAGCCCACATATTTGGGTAACGTTAATTTCAACGGTGGTCTTGTATCCGGCAAGAGTTCGGTTGATATAGCGGCTTCTTGAATCTTATTCGTTTCTTTCAATGTTGCTTTAAATGGATTGACGGCCATGCGATCGGCTACGTCGTAATCAATGAAATCCTTATTTAACGGTTTTTTCTTCTTTCGCTTACTTTCGCGTTCTGGTTTCGGAGGATTCAGCGATATCAGGTACCGTTCCGCGTGACGAATTTCTTTGCTTAGATCCTTCAGCAACTTTGGACTGTTAATTGTCTCTGGAATTTGGCTACGACTAACCATATTGTACTGAAAAATAGACAATAATAATAATATACACGTGCATTATAACAAGCTAATAATCGTCTTTGACGAATTCGTCAGATCCCCGTCTCTTTCATAAATACACGTAGTGTCTCCCCTTGTTTCTTAAAACTTTTCAAGAACTCGTGACACTCACGTCTTTATCAGTATTCCACTGCTTAAGGATTCCAAGTAGAGCTTTAACTCCTTGTAGAAAATATGCTGGACACTTTTTCTCATCATTATTCAACTCCTTAAGGTCTTTCAGAAGTTTCTTTCCTGCGAACCAATTTATGGTCTCAAACCCTGGGTATTGAAATTTCGTGGGAGTCTTCATTTTTCTCTCCAGCTCGTAAACTCTGCAAATGAAAGGGCATGTACCTATCTCCTGACTCTACAAAGTTTCTTTGTTGCTGCGTAGAAACACAATGAGGACTTACTGTATTTGCATAGGAATGTTGAGACTGTGAACAAAATTACCGCCAAAGACCAAGGAGTCGGTTGGCGTTAAAACTGCGTGAATCCATCCGGTTGGTATCATCATTGTTTGGCCCTGCTTAATAACACATCTGTAACAGGCGTCAGCCTGATCTCCGAAAAAAGTTTCGCTCTGAGTCGAACTGCACATCCAATGTTGGTATAATTGTAAATTCGCTGCCGATGGTTTAACTAGGTAAAAAACTTTCTCTCCCCGCAAAACGTGATACCAGACGGATGTGCCACCAAAGTCAATGTGAAAATCAGTGAAACTGTCTTTGACCCCCATTAGGCAGTATTTTTGCACCTCTGGTCGTTTCAATTCGCTGTCTTCGGGCCAATCGCGCGGCCAAACGGAATTTGCCCAGTCAAGCTTGCGTGCAATGTACGGCGCTTCGACCATCGAGGAAAGACTGCAACGATTATTCAGTATTCCAGATATCCTGCTTATGCGTAATAAGTCTCAAGAAACAATCGATTGAACATACCTGGTGTTTGAAAATTCAAGGCTTATCACATTGAAAACCCTCGTTCGAGAAGGGTCGTTGTAGTATTCAACGAAATCTCTCAGTTTCATTCGTACATTACTTTGCCTTGTTACGTCAATAACATCCATTTCCCGATCTCCGCCTAAAATATCCAAAAGAAAATTATCATAGTAAATTCCTTGAGACTAAGATGTCTTAAACGCTACTTGGTTCAGTCTTCGTCTCACCGATGTAACTTTCAACATCGTAAACACTAAAATTTGGGGGTGGCACAGTCATGTCAAGTCCATCTTTGCCATCGATAACAATCGGAGCTTCAAATCCATTGCTCTGTAGATATTGTAACGTCAGTTGTTGGCCTCTCACATGTCTAACCACTTCATCTGCTTTAGGAAAGTGACGTGATTTTAATTCTTTTATAAAGAGAGGAGTACCAGTTTGTACAGGTTTGGAGTCTGCGTTTGCCTCCAAGTAATCGTGTCGATGCCAGTTCATTCGTATTTTCACTACGAGAATAAAACAAACAATGTAAAGATTACACACATGTATCACATATAATCAAATAATTATTGTAGTTGAATAGAAAACAACTCACAGAGGGAAGGACCACACGTAGTCTCACAACGTGGACAGTGATATTTGTCCAAATCCATTGACATGTAATCCTTGACAGCCACACACCTTTAAGTAACAGAATAGAAATGAATGATGGCGTTAACATAACTAATTCTCCTTGGTTACCCGAAGACGCGCATAGGCCGCTACAATCGACTTTCCCGCAAAAGGTTATGTTATGTTATGCTATTATTCTCTATGTGTTACCACAATTGTCAAAACTCTGCCCAACTATTCGTAAGACGTTACTCGTTACTCGAGGAAAACGTGACTGGAGTGCAAGTCAGCGAGAGAGCCAAATTACGAGAACTTCTAATTGCCAGAGTAAGTAGACGAAAGGTCTTGTCGCTGATGAAGCGCTGGTTGACGTTGACAGTAGCAAGAAGCGGCAAGCAATACCAAACTGTAGGAAGCACGAAAAAGCTGTTCTCTGTTTCTAGATTATTTTCCTTCTCAGCACAATCCTTACGTTGCTTTCTTTTTTCCGTTGGCTTCGTCATGAAATATATTCGATCAAATAACGTTAATATCTATTTGCAATTGACTCTCCCGGATATCGCACTCGAGCGTCGTCTTTTCTTTCGTTCTGGTTCTGCTTTGTATCATCGCTACACTTACCCACCATGATACCACTCTTTGCATATGTCACACTGAATCATAAATTGATCGGAGTCGAAAGAATTCCCGCACAAACAATACGTTGCTGGTAACTCCATTTTCTAGCAGTGGCGACGAGGGCTCGCATTGGCGTATGAACGAAGGCGTGGAGCGTCCCGAGCGTCTATCAGCGTCAGGGAGCGTCCTCGGTTCGACACTCGACGTTTTACTGCGTTTAATTCCTTTCAACTCGTAAATACATTCAACAAGTCGAATCAAAGACAACCGTAGGTCTTAATTCGGGTTAACTGGTTAACGCACGTTTTGGCCACTTTTGAGGCTGTCCAAGAAAGTTCACGAGAGTCCAAGAGAACTGGCCGCTGCTGGCCGACGACCGCCGCTTTCGGTGTCTCTCTCTCTTTCTCTCCTCTCTTTCTTCGCCGCCATCCATTCCCCTGCCCGTACTCGCGCTAAATCCCCATTGTTTTTTGATTCTCAGTTTCCCTTACTCACTTTCAATCAAATTACGTCGATCTTACTATCAGCCATTACAACACGTACTTTGCTCTGATCTGTAATCGACTGTCCAACGCCTGAGAATTTTTGGAACGTAGCTGCATATAAATGACGTTTGTCAGACACAATTGGACACAACGACGGCAAACTGCAATGCCGACGCTGGTGCCTTTCGCTGAGCGGCGCTCATGATGCTGATGGCCACTGATGCCCACTGATGCCCACTGATGGCCACTGATGGCCACTGATGGCCACTGATGGCCTAGTTTACACTGGCTTACACTTCTTACACCTAGCAGTTGAAACGCGTAGTAAAGCATTCGTATCGAATAGCTCTTTTCACCTATTTCATGGGAATG
Organism: Calameuta pallipes; assembly: GCA_030142375.1. NCBI lineage: Eukaryota > Metazoa > Arthropoda > Insecta > Hymenoptera > Cephidae > Calameuta > Calameuta pallipes. The sequence continues at coordinate 436,313 of JARQSW010000531.1, forward strand.
TATAGGTGCTTTAATACGCGCTTATCAAGGCGTACGGTGCAATCTACGCAAATTTTTACATCATACAAGGATTAAAGAGGGTCAACCAACCTCATTAGTTTATTCCATTCAAGTTTTCCTTGTGATTGGTTCTTCCTCTTTAAACTCTGCTCGCTGGCGATGTTGCCATCAATTGTGACTCTTTAGAATATTCGTTTCCCCAATATTGACTTAATTTATACCCAGCAACTAAATTGGAATAAGATCGCCGTGTATGCTTTTGCTTTTTAATCTTTATTGGCTTTTATGTACTTTATGCCCTCGTTAAGCTCCAAGTGCCAGGACGCCGCGTAAACGTAGTCTAGACTGATTTCAAAATTCGCTGAATTCACTGGCAGCATTATTAGGAGCATTGTTGTCTCTCACTCAGTGGAGTACTGACAGTGGATTTTGAAACGTAGTCTTTTTTAATTCCCCTTTTTTAATTTTAAAAATTTTTACAGTGCGCATTATACGTACATATGTATACCCATCAATACCCATCGAATATGTTCGGTTGAACTTCGGTAAACTTCGGTGAGCTTTGTGAATTTCGGTCAGTTTCAGAAAATTACGGTTCTTTTCGTTATGCCACTGTCTGTTGATTGGTGTTCCTTTCGCTTCATAGAATTATCCTATGGAATCATCGTAATTGATCAAAATCAATCGGAACCATCCAATAATATATGCAAATTATATATCGTATATTATCATAGATATAGAAATACAGGGATGAAGCATAAACTAGTATTTTGGGCCAGGAGGAGTGAAGCCAAAATGAGGGGGGGAGTTTGCTGCACAACCAATCAAATTCAGGCTGGACCCTGCCTTGCCGTGATTGGTTCTCCTTGTGGATATAAAGAAACGACAGACTACGTAGGACTTTCACATCACTGCGCTTGTTCCCGATAGTAACCAATGAGAAGTAGGCGCAATGTACCTCGTGACCCCCCTCTACACGGCTTTCCCCCGGCAGAGTTCTTCTGTATTCTTCTGCCTCACATGTGTTTTGTAGCGGTGTTTATCTACTCCAATCTAGCCATTTCGAAGTATGAAGTACCAAATTAACGATTCGGGGTACAGGAGGGAACAAACCGTCAAGATTATGTCAAAAACTCGTCGTAAGAAAATTAAAAAACGTCCGGAGTAAGTCATTTCATTGTTTGATTGTTAAGTTAGGTTAGATTAGATTAGGTTATCCTTTAAATGTATGCAAGAGTAGTAAAACACATAATTGTATCTGCTTTGGTGCGTGTATGCATGTGTATCGTTTTTGATAACCCTCATACTACTGCGAGAAATGTATAAATGTCATTATGCAAGAAATATTTGACTTTTATTTCTCAGAAAACTACTGCGCACCACAAGAGGAAAATATAATGAATTCGATGAGTTGCCTGGCAAGACGAATGTTGACACCAAATTTTTAATTCAGCCAGAACAGACTGATCATTGCAAATTTCGTAATTCAAAACATAAAAACATGCGTTTGGAAAGATCTTCGAAGACCAGAAACGCTCAAGTAGAACGTCAAAGCGATAGGCCTGTGGGTAGTTCAAAACTTCGAACAACTACTTATGTGCCATCAAGAGGAATAGCTAGTCTTGGAATTCCAATAATTGTTGAAGCACAGTCAACGCATTCTGTATCATTGTCAGAACAGAATATATCAGTAACAATAGAGGATTCAAGGACCGAAACAGAGGATGATAATATTTCATGCAACTTAGTGAAGTCTGATACAAATGTATCAATGTCCGTAGAGGAACAAGGTAATGTAATATGGACTAATACTTGCAGGAATAAGTTACAAACTCATTGTAATACCTGGCAAGATAATCAAAACGACATGAGTTACAATAATTACAATGAGGGTAATCGTAAAGGGAGTAAGCAGTTGGAAAAAGTCATTGGTCAGTTAAAAGAAGGTCCTTTGTCAGAGCATGGTATTTTGAGTAAAAAGGTTCGCTTTTATAGTGCCAAAGAAAAAGTACTCGTTGCTATAGAACGTGGATGTAAGCTTAAGTTTATTGGAAAACTCAAGATTCAGATTATTCATGGAGCAATAGAAATATGTGGTTTAACTCTTTCCAATACATCGATACCAATCGAGGTGTATTCACCGAGGGGACATAATTTTGTTGGTATAGAAGTTGTGAACCAACAATCGCAAAGTACTGTAGCTAATATTGGCAAATTACTTAAGACAGAAGGCATCGATCATATTGTCACAAGCTCATTAGAGAGGGATATCAACGAATATCAATGGGAAGGTTCATTAGTTTTGATGAAAAACTTGGAAAATAAACTGACAAGGTTCTTAAGTTCATCGTGTCCATTCAAACTATTTCCAACCGTAGAAGATCCTCAAAAAAATTATTCATCGAGTGGTCAAAAAAAAGCAGAGGTAGTACTGCAGGCTTCTTTCCATTTGCACGAAGAAAATGGATTAAGATGGGAGAACGACATAGCCGTTAAATTGAAAAATCGCTTACAATCTGGATACAGAATTTGCGGCTTGGTAGTTGGTGGCAAAGGCGTCGGGAAGTCAACAACGGTGCGCTATCTAGTGAACAAGCTGCTTCCGGAAAAAAGGGCGGTCGTTTTATTGGATTTGGATCCTGGCCAGGCCGAATGTACACCTGCAGGATGCATCTCTTTGAACGTGCTAGAGGAACCTCTGATCGGGCCGAATTTCACTCATTTGCGTACACCATTCTATCAGCTGTACGTCGGTGAGGTGAACGTTGTCCGTTGTGTTTCGCGTTATCTCGAAGCTGTGGAAAAGCTCCTTTCTACATTGAACAACTGTCCGGAGCTTTCTCGTCTTCCAATTCTCGTGAACACCATGGGATTTTGTAAGGGATTGGGGTGGGACATCATTGTTCGCATCATCAGATTAATTCGACCGACTGACGTCGTGCAAATAATTTCAAGAAGATCGAAAAGGAATTTCGACTCTCTACTCTATGCCGATGTTATCGAGCGCAAGGTACAGACACGGTTAATAAAATTTCGATATTTCATGGAGATTTAATTATAAGCATCAGCGAACGTGCAGACTGTACCTGTATTTCAGAGTCATTCGTGGATCGATGAGAAATTTGAAGATGAAGAGCCCCATGAGGAACCACCCCTTCGATATGAACTGCATGTCGTGGAGTCGCAAGCGGAGTCGCAAGCGGAGTCGCCAGAAGGAAGCAGCATTGGGGAGTCGTGGAAAATGGAACCGCATCAGCAGCGAGATGTCGCGATGCTGGCGTATTTGGCGCAAATTTTGCAGACGCCACAGGAGAAGTCTCTCAAGTAACCTTTCAATTTCACTCCCTCTTAGTGAATGCATCTAGACTTGCAATTGGATTTTCTTGCAGATTTTATGAGAAGCATCCATTGAAATGCATTTCGATCAACGACACGCCACCATACACGTCAGTATCTTAAAGTTTAAGCTGCGTTACAAATACTGATAATACATTTACTTGTGCAACGGATCAACTAATTAACGAATTGATCATTGTTATTTGTCTCAGGGTACCCTTTGCCTCGGTGAACGTTTCGTTGACGCGGCTCGTCGTGCCGCCGTCGCATATTTTAGCCGCAATGAATGGTAACGTCGTCGCTTTGTGCGGCGTTTACGTAGAGAAGGAACTTACAGCCCGGAGTGATTCGGGTTACCCCAATGTGTTAATGAGAGCGCCTCTGGCAACCTGTTATGGATTTGGTTAGTGAGACTGTTAAATTATTAAGATTGTGAAGTCTTCTTTTTATTTGTTTATTCTCACTTCGGTAACCGTTCATCGACTTTGGACTATCATTCTTTATTTTACTGATTAACGGCAGGTATAATACGTGGAATTGACATGGAACGAGAAGAGATCTACCTGAACTCTCCTCTTTCTGCGCATCTCCTGCAATTTGTCAATTGCCTCGTGGGCTCTAGCACGATTCCCATGGCGATCATTCGATTCGAGAACTCTATCAGGACACCGTACATCGCTGGAGGACAGGACGAGTTGCCAACGAGCCGGGAGCCACGCAGAGGATTATTTCGTATAAGTCAGAGGAGTAGATCCTCCTTAAGATCCGCGGAGAGCACGAAGGAAGATAGATGATAGGTGAGATGTAGGGAGAATCGTGTTTCATGTGAAAGATGTTTAGGATCGAGGAGATCATTCTGGATCACGAGTAAAGAATCCGGAATCGCAAGAAAAATAACAAGACTTTTATTTCCTCTGCGCGCGACCTTTCGCACGTGATTATGCATCGACTAAGGTTCGATTTCCGTGATTTCAAAGAAGTAGCGTAGGGGACGTAAAATGGCGGTGAGGGTTTGTACACTCCAAGATTTGCCAATCAACTTCTGCCGTTTGGTAACCGATAAATTCTTCACGTCTGTGAAATGTCGTGGAAAACCAAATATCTCCTCGAGCTCAGTTATCCAGATCGAATCCTCCCTGTTGTTCATGAGCACCGGCTTGCAAAGCGCTTTACCTGCGCAATCAGGATGCAGATGGAAAAAATGCCAAACGTCATAGATGATATGTCAATCACGAGGAGGATATACCTTGCTTCAGAGAGTTCACTCTGGTCGTGACGGTTTGAATTTTTTTAACGAGCGCCTGTCGATTACAGTTTGGCGTCAGGACGTCCTGGAGGTCCTGGGTGTCGAGTGAATGCTGCGAGACGATCGGCAGGTTACTCCAGTAGAGCCTGGGTCTGTGCTGGGCAGAGAAATCTGCCGAATCTACGAAATCGGGTTCCCGGCCGAGATGCCTATAGAAAACGAATGCCGTGCGATTTAAGAATCGAGTCTAATGAAAAAATCTATAGGAAAGATTCACTAAATTACGCGTTAATTTCCAGTCTGTATTTGCTCGGCATCGACGCGACGTTCTCAAAGAGCCAGAAGTAATGGCGATCGCCGTTCGTCTCGTTTAGCAGTTTCAAAACGCGGCAATATTCAAAAAAGAGTACACCAGTCCCTTTGGGATCTGCAAGAGTCAATCGTGAATAGCTAAGTTTTTCTTTCTCTTCCACGTATTTCCTTTACTGTGACGAGTTTACCGTGCAGTCCTAATCGATAAGGATTGGCGAGACTCAGGTCGTTACAGGGCGATCCGCCGATCAGTAAATCGATTGGTCCGATTTCGTTTATTGTTTCTCTCGTGATGTTCCTGACGTCCCCAAGACGAGTGACTCTGTCTCCGAAATGGGCGACACTGACAGCCTCTGCATCGGGATCGATCTCACTTGCGTAATAGCACTCTACCTCGATGCCCAGTTTCCTAAGCACAAGCAGTCCTGAAATGTAAAGTCGTTCAGTGATTGTGTGTAGAGCAGCAGGATCAATGAGACGTCACTGAAGATTAGAGGCGGATAGCGATAAGAGAGAGACGACGTTGCGATCGATGAAAAATGATTGTGTTCGGTTAAATTGGAAATAGAGAAAATCGACGGCTCGTGCGACGTACCGGTACTTAAACCATCGAAGAGGGACAAGACGCGCATCTTTCTCCGGGCTGTGTCGAGGCAGGGAGGACGGTCCCAGTACCGAGATTCATCATTATTACGAAATAATCGGAGGATTCTTTCCTTCCAGTCGCAGCGGAACCTTAAGAATCCATCGGCAGGAAGTCCCGCGTCGTTCTTGCAGAGGAAGCAGAGCCAGGGGTCTTCCAGGAGAATCGCTCTGTAGTGGTGCGGGCTTATCAAGTATTTCAAGCAGGCGGTGCAGTAGACCCTGTAAACAGAAGAGCGCAATCGCATTGACAAATGACTTTGACTAGTTGCTCAAAGACGGAATCGAACCTCCTACCTGGGACAGTCGTGCGCATCGCACATGACGACTGTGTCGGTGCCCGCGCAAAGGGTGCAAAAAAACTGAAGAAGAAAATATACAATGTTATAACTGCCGATTGAGAATTGGTCGTTCGCTTCGTTCGGCCCAAAACTTTAAAAGTTAACGGGAGCCAACGGGAGAAGAAGAGGAGCCACGCGAGGACGATGGCAAAGAGACTAAGACTTACACACTTCCCGTCATCGCCGTAGGCAAACATGGACGGCTTGTAAAGCTCCTGCAAAAGTGATAAGATAACTTGATTCTAATTTGATCGTCAGTGCTGCGGACTGTTTCGCGCTATCGCGATAACACTGTGGGAATCGTACCATACATTCGTCGCATACGGATCCTTCGAAAAAGGGATGTTCCTGGGAATTGCTCTGTCGAAGGATTTCTAAGCACACGAGACAGGACCGTTTAAGTAGTTCCGCAGCATCCACTTCTTCGCTGGCTAGACCTAGGAAGGATAACGATTTAGACACAGGGAATATCGAAACGAACAAGAATTTAAGAACAATAACAAAAGATTACTATTATACTTCCAATGTAGTGAAAAGAACACATGGTCCAGCGATTTTATCGGCCAGACGCAGCATCCCTGCTTACCTGCCCTTTCGATCGCGCGTTCGCGCAGCGCGGCGACCTTTCGATCTCCCTTGAATTCACGTAGCTTCTTCAGAATTCGTTCCGTATATTTCAGCTGATCTTCGTTGACTCCCGTAATTCCGGGCAGAGCGTCAGCAGCCTCGCTGTCCCTCCGACACTTCGAATGAGAAGTTATTCGCGAGAACCATCCCAGTGCATCGGTCAGCTTCCAGTGATCAGTCTTGTAACCAAGTCTCGAGCAGTAGTCCTTGATGAGGCGAATAAGAAACAACCCGGATTGAAGGAGGTCAGCGCAGGATGTAGACCCGGGCGAATCTCGGAGTAGCCAAGTGCCGCCTTACCTTTGACGCGTCGAGGACGCCGGCCACGTAGGAGACTCTCTTGGCCTGCACCGTGTACTCGCGGACCTTTTCGAAGCCCATGTCGAAAGTCAAAAAATCTCGATGATTCACCTGTAATCAATAGGGGTGAAAAAAAATAATTTAACAATTGGTCAGGATCTAGCGTGTCTTCTTACCTGAGACAGTTTGTAGTCGCCGTACCAGATGATCCACTGGCAGCCGAAATTAGGTTCATCCATACCGGCATCCCGATGATCTACTATCATTGCTGTAAGCGAAAGGTGTCAACGCGTCCTTAATGTTCGATCGTTAACGAGTCACGCGTTGTCCTTAGAGTTTTGTATTTTCAGATACCTGGCCACCATGCGTGCCCGGATATCTTTGCCCAGGCTATGACGCCGGGTTTTTGATCCACCAGAGCAAGATGTTCCTCCGGGCGACGGTCGGTCGCAGTCGCCGTCGTCGAAGAGATTTTCCCAGGGGCGGAGGTGCTCTTCTGCGGCTGATTATCCTTCGGCGAGACTAGGCACAGAGGTCAGCAGAGCAGGAAGCTTTGAGAATCAAGAGGAACCGGAAACCTGGCAAAAGTTTCCGAGACGGCGGGAACGGAAGTTACCGGTTGAAATGATTTGCTGCTGTTGCTGCTGCTCTTTCTTCGCCTTCTTCTTCGCTTCGAGGAGGAGATGAGCCTCGTTGGCTCTGATGTTTTCCTTGCGCAAATTATCCAGATTTTCCTTCACGTCGCTGGGATACGGATAGAAGGTCATTCCGTTTACTGCAAACGTTCGTTAAGTCCGATGACAACTTTCATCGAATTTTTGAACAGCTGAAATATTTGCAGGCTGCCGCTAAGCGATGGCCGCGACGTTACTGCTACTTACATTCGCTCGCGTTCAACGGTACCAGTTCTCTCTCTGCCCAGCTGCAGTAAGGTTTTGTCAAGAGGATCTTCAGCCTTTCGGCAAGTAGCTAAGGACATTGGAAGAAGATTAGCGATGAATCAACGAAGAGTGCGGAAAAGACATCGTATAATTTAATTGGAGGAACCTTCAGCGTGGCGACAGACGCGATCGTTCTGGCTTTCGTAGCTGCCTTGTCGCGCAGATGATCCATCAGTCGAGACTTAAGGTTCTGCGAAAACGGTTCCACCTGAGACTTCGCCCTGAGCTGCGACAGAGACACAAGAGTCACGCTTGTCAATGATAAAACGTAAGTAGGACAGAGTGAGACAGCACGGGACACGTGTTACCTCTGAAATTCGCGACTCGCCGATCCAGTAGACCCAAAGCTTCTCGGGCGTCTTATTCATACCCACGTGGTCAGCGTCGACGATCAGAGCTAAGAGTGCAGAGAGACGTTCGATCGAAGGATCCTTGGACGAAGCTTAACGCATGCGTCAACGAAGTTTCCAGGTGCTTCTAGAATATTCGGGGACTTACCTGGCCACCATCCCATGCAGTAGCCCCAGACCAGTCTGCCGACCCCAGAAGTCGCCTTCGAGACCGAAGAGCAGGGCTTCTCGATTCGTAGGGCATTTCTCATTTGACCTCTCGTTAATGGCCTCCCGTCGTATTTTTCATTTCCAATTATCCCTTCCCGATTCTCTATTTCCGTCCTCGTCTCCGGCAGCGCCACGACGCTCGATGGCCGCCTTGGCCCACGTGCTCCTGGCTGGCCATTATCTTTCGGAGCTCTCTTCAAAATCTTCCCGCCGCCTTCCGGCTTCTCCCGCGATACGACCTCTCGTTTATGTCCATCGCCAATTGATTCTCCCGTTTCTCCTTTCTGCCTGCTGTCCTCTTTCTCGCCGCCAGATCGTTCAGCGAATCGGCCATTCGATTCTTCGGGAGTCTCCCGGGTTGCGGTTCGCGTCTTTTTCGCACGGCAGGTCGTCTTGACTTTCTTCTCCATTGAAACTCTGTCTCCTCCAGTCGGGATTACTTGTAAGTCTTCAGTCGTCTTCGGTCTACTTCCTCTTCTTCGTTCACCCTCGTTATCGTTCTTCCGTAATTCGGCAATCTTCTCGCATCGCGTCAAGACTTCCGGTCCCTCCTGAGGACTCTCTTCGGCAGTACAGGCCGTATCCGGTGGTCCCAACTCTTCATCTTGGACCTCGATCGAGTTCCTCGTAGTCTCGATAACAGCAGGGCCTGCATTATTATTTTCGGAAAAGTCGCGGGTCCAGGTGCTCCCGGAGCTGCTGATCTTGCTGCTGCTCTCCTTGAAGCTCTGGTCGACGAAGGAAAACGTGCGCCGGTGGCCGCCGTCCTTGATAAGACCCAATTCGACTGCACACACCACCGACCATACGGAGCTTCCGGGCCAGGATCTTCGAGAGTTCGATCTATCGATCTGCAAACGACAGTGCACAATGTGTAGGCATAGCGAATAAATTATTTCGATTGAACGGGGGATTCCCTCTTTTAACACTGACAGCATCGCCACCTTTCGGCTTTCTGCACCACTCAACGAGTCAGCTGTCTTTGCTACACTTATGCACCGAAACTTTTCACGTTGGCCGTTCCATTTTTTCTGTCCCCGAAGACCAAATGGGACTTAGAAAGAAGCGTCGATTGCCAGGTAAGACCGTAAGCGTCGATGGGCACCTGCCATTAAATTATTTACTTCCGTGTCCTCCTGTGCTATCGAAAATCCGATCGTAGCATAAATCTTGCGATTTTTCGTAGAAAAACAGAATTTACGTAACCCGAGCGTATCTCGCTGTATCGCCTCCAGGCCCAGAGACTCCCGAGGACTGCGATCACTCGAGAGGAAGGATACCCGATAGGGAATCGAGCTGGCAGTTGCGCATTCGCCGGAGACAAACTTTCAGAATCAATTGAAACTTCTTGAGAGACAAGATGAATCTTCGGTGCTAAAATGGTGGGAGAATCGAGAGGGAAAGAAGACGGAGGTTCGTCAATAAGAGTAAAACTTTTTCAATGGATCTTAAGTATATCCTTTTCAAGGCCAACCTATAGGCCAGACTTTATTTCCCTCGAGCAGACGCTATACATATACATACTTCGAATCCTCGAAGAAGTTTACGCTCGAAAAAAAAAATGATTGGAAATTTTGAAATCGCCACCAAGAAAAGACGTTGATCCTTTTCTTCCCCTTTCTTTCCCCTGGTCCAGCGTCGCGCAATTGATCCGAGCCGATAGACTCAGATTTGGCGACTGCGACCGATCGAGTCCGACGAACGAAACGTCTGGCTGATTCGAGCCGTGGCTAATTCGTTGTCATCGGAGAGATAAGATCGATTTGATATGCATGCTTAGCGTGAAAGGTGAAAAGCTCGGCCGAACTCTGGGGGTATAACAAGTGGAATTGCTCGAGCGAGTAACGGAGCCCCGAGAACGCCTCGTCGGTTCGGTCCGCGCAACCTGGCTGTTTTACTTGCAGTCTATTGATTTTTCCAAAAGTTCCGTCGGACGGTCCGTCGAAGAAGAGTCGGGAATGAGAGAGCGGATCGAGTCAACGATCCGCGAACGCTCGATGCTGGAGACTCAGGAGCCAAGAGGACGAGGGGATGGACCATTGATAAAACACCTAGGAAAAGATGTAGATCGGCGACTTTGTGCCTGCTGGGTTCGCCGCTGCCGACAGAAGCGTCGTGTGTGGCCGCGAGACGACGTTGTCGTCGTTCGGCCTTCGTTCTCTGTCGTTTGTGGTTTCTACTGGACGTCGGTCGTCGTCGGTCGTCGTCGGTCGTCGTCGGCCGATAACGCATGCGTGTCAGGCCACGTGCACGCGTGCACAAGAAAGTTGTAAATCTTCGCAAAATGATACGACGTCGCATCTAAGGATCCGTGTTACGAATTAAATGGTTTCGGTCGACCAAACGGCAGAAATTAACACGATTCATTGAGCTGCTCGAGGATCGGGCAGAAAGAGCTGGAAACTATCAGGTTCATGACCAGAGAGCTAATAAAATCCTACAAATTCTATGCGAGTCTGTAAACGGTTTTTGATTTCAAGTTTATAAGTTTCTTCCCCCCCCCCCCCGTTTCTATCTAATATTTTGAGAAAAATAATCAGTTCTTTTCTAATAGATTAGTCCGGTGACGATTTACACGACTGAAGCTCGAGATAAGAGTCTTAGCACATTTCTTTGACGCGCTAGTAGTACAGGTGTAGCCTGCGGTGGATACTGAAGAATTAAAAAAGAAAGAAGGCAGAGTAAGCATCAAAAGTTTTCTGTGTCGTATGCTTCGCATTAAGTTGCAGAATAAGAAGAAAGGGTTGATCGAGTACAGTCACGTGGTCGATTGGACTTTTGCAGCCGCCGCTTGAGAATCCGGCAGGATCAGAGTTAATGGAGGATCTGTTTGATGAGCAGCGAGACTGTCTCCTGTTGTCCGATATTCTTTCGATTAACGGAAACATCATTTGGCGCGTCCACACACAACTATAGTGTTAAGTGAACATATGTGTAAGTAACGTCCTTCGGTGGTCAGTAGCGCACTTCATCTCAACTACGCACACGTATGGAACACGCGGCAGATGAATGAGCGGAAAAGGAAAAATCTAAAGAAAGAAATGCTCAAAATTCCGTGTGCTAATGGGGGCATGCGTAATAATGAAATGCATAGACAAGGAAGGAAGAGATTGCGAGTGAGTGTATCGGAAGAAGGACACACACGCACGCACACGCACACACGCACACACGCGCGCACAGAGAGAGGAGAGACAAACAGCGTGAGAGGATGGGTGGATGGATCCTATAGGTATAGAAGGAAGATCGCAGGCATGTGCGGGAGGAAGGGCTGGGTCGGGGCCGACGAGGAGGAGGTGGTGGAGGAGGAGGAGGATGAGGTCGTCGCGACGCGGCGGGCGGTGCGAGCGAGATGGACGTCGGTGCGAGAGCGCGCGCGCCCGCGCACGCGGAGCTGCCAGCCAGGCCGGGAGGAGGGCGAGGGGAGGGCGCGGGGAGGGGTCGGGGTGCGGAGGAACGGAGCAGGAGCGGCACGGTCGGGCAGTACGGCTGAGTACGGCTGCCTTCGGAGCCGCGATTCGCTTGGCGTTTTTTTTCAAAGTTTTTCGGGCGATACGACGGTGTGCGCGCCAAGTTAGATTCGTCGAAAAGTTTATAGCGGCGACGGGAAGGTGTCAGGGCAATCAGCGCCGCCACGACTTATCTACATATGAAGACACGGTTTCTGGCGACGCGCGAGGATAGCTGCGGGCATGCAGCAACAACAAGCCATACGAAGTCCGAGAAGACAGGGCTCAGGGAAAGAGAGAGTGAGAGGTAGTGAGTAGAGGCAGAGGCGAGGAAACTAGTGACTTGCGGAATATACGTATGGGAGAAGAGGGGAAGAAGCATAGGAGACGTATAAGAGAGAAAGAGAGAGAGAGAGAGAGAGAGGAAGAAAGAGGAACGATAAGAACGAGTAGTAAAAGGAGACGAAGGCGGTGTGGAAGGTGGGAGGTTATCTTTGGTGGGCCGGTGGCATCGCCGGGACTTGCGACGGTCCATGAGTAGCAGCACAGCCAGCGAGAGCGAGAGCGAGAGAGCGAGGGCGAGGGCGAGGACGAAGGTAGGACGGAGTAACAGGAGAACGAGAAGCCGGTCGTTTCGTCGTCACCGTGGTGCGAGCGTTCCGCTCGTAACCCGTGCAGCAGCAGCAGCAGCAGCAACAGCAACAGCAGCAGCAGGAGGAGCAACAGCAACGGCAACGCCAACAGCAACAGCAGCAACGGAACGCCTGAGCGGCTGAACGTCGGGAGAAATCCTTATTCCGTGAATCCGTGAGACTAACCGAGTGGTGAACGCGCGCGCGCTGCCAGTGAAACTAGTGAATCTAGTGAAACGAGGATAACTATAGTGAATCGGAGTGCGTAAGGGCCACGAGCCCACCGGGCCTTTGGCCCTTGGGCTCCGCAGCCCCGGAGCTCGAGAACCTCCTCTCCCTCGCCGAGGATGACTCCGACGGAGAGGCTTTATTAGTTTGACGTCGGTTCTCGTGTGTCTCTCTCTCTCTCTCACTCTCTCTCTCGCTCTCTCTCTCTCGCTCGGTGCATTCAAGGCAAACGTGCGGCACACGAACGGCTGGTCGGTCGGTCGGTCGCTCGGTTGACTGGTTGGTTGCTGGTTGGTTGGTCGATCGGTCGGTCGGTCGGCCGGTCGGCTGGAGGAACGTAACGCGACGAAGAGCTGTAGAGAGTGGTGCGACGCGAAAGGAGAGGGACGAGGCGGGGAGGCGGCCGTAAGCGCGAACTCCCTCTGTGTGTGCTCTCTGTGCGTGCGTGTGCGTGCGTACGTGCGTACGTGCGTGCGCGTCTGTGCGCGTCTGTGTGCGTCCGTGCAATTGTGTGCCCGTGCGGGCCTCTCTGTGTGTTCCTCTTCTCCTCGTTATGTGTGTGTCTCTGTGAGAGGAGCGAGCGAGAGAAAAGGGAGGAAGGAGGAACAGACGTGTCCTTAACTTTGCGATCGTTTCTCGTTACGTATTACGACGAGGACGACGACGACGACGGTGTAACGACGAAAACGACGACGACGAAGACCACGACGTCGACGACAACGACGACGACGACGACGACGACAACAACAACAACAACGACGAAGAAGAAGAAGAAGAAGAAGAAGAACAGAGCGACTGCAGGTGCAAAGGGATTATCAATCCAAGTTTGAGCTCGTCGGCATGGCCGTTTATTCTTATGCAGAATCTACGTTACGCTGAAAAGAATATCATCGACATCTTGGTTCCTTCGTAATTCTCGATAAATCGCCAGTCGATCCTCCTTCCTTGCCTTCTTCTCCTCCGTTATAAAATTTAGGTTGAGACTGTCCGATTATCCGAGAAAGATGCAAGTGGCAACGTTGTTTAGGGAGAGCGCTACCTTGTTGGGGGCCTCTAACTTAGACCCACCACAGACTCACCTTCACGCTCTCCAGCAGCAACAGCAACAACAACAACAGCAACAACATCAGCAACAGTCGCCGCAACAGCAGCAGCAACAACAGCAGCAGCAGCAATCGCCCACAGATCATAATCTGGGGCAACATTTGCAACACCATTACGAAATGTAAGTTCTTTGAAAGCGCGAGGAGGAAAGAAAAAATAGCTGGTGATTCGTATATCGCTCCGCGTAGTACACGGTTGTATCGGTATATGCGTATACATTTTGGTAACGAATGCTGCGACTGATCATTCACGATCTCTCAGTCTTGCGTTTTTGAGGTAAAGGAAAATACTTTAAAGACTTTTTAATTGTGTAAAGGACATTTCACGTAGAAATTGCAGGGTTTCATAAGCGCCTATGTATTTCGGTTCCTAGTCGTGAGAGAGAAAGAAGAGAGTCTGCGGATAATTTGAAAACAGAGCTCGAGAATATAGTTATAAACTTGAAGAGTGTGTTCGACAAGGGTCGCGCATCTTACGTGTAATAAAAGGAGAAAATGAAAGATGAAGCAAAAAGCGGAGTATCAGGACTCGTATGGAGCATAAAAATGAAAGAGTCGAGAGTAAAACAATTAAAGTATGTAAATGGGATTTAAATTTTTAAATGCTTGAAAAACAAAGATTTTACACTTCACATTGAATGCATCAAATTTTCGTAGTAACACGTGCTCATCGAGCGCATCGAGCAAACGTTGAAAAATTCGTTGACGTAATGCAGCATCGACGGAAAATTGTCGTAAACTTAAAAAGCAGAAGGAAGCGAGCAATACAGAATAATAGTATCTCGTAGGACGTAAAGAAGAAAGCATAGATTCTTAACGGGCAATAAAAGCAATTGGGAAAATAATTGCACGCACCTAAGAATTTCGGCTATTTACCGGTTCGTTAATCTTAACGGGAGTCCACGGGTAATTCGCCTTTCGTACAGTTGGAATTAACCGAAACCTTTTTCTTACGTTGTCCGGAAACAATTGAAAACTAGGAAAAGAAAGAAATCAAGAGAATTTCGAAGGGACCATTATGGGAGGAAGAGCGGAATCAATGTGATTTCTTGCTCCGTCAGGTCATTTGCTTGATCACTCGATCTGTCAACTGGTTCGGATATAGATCGATAGAGAGAGAAAGAGAGAGAAAGTTCAGAATGCCAAAGAAGATTTGATGCCGATGCGCGCGATGTGCACGCCTTTCCATGGCGGCAGCGATACACGGGCGTCGATTTACGCTTCGTCGCTTTCCCGAAGTGAGTAAAGTGTGCGTGGGGCTTCCTACACGTACGTGCATACGTACATCACCTACGCCACTCACACGAGGCTCCTTCAGGGCCGGAGAGGCGCATGCGCGCGCGCGCATCCAACGCGCCGCTGGACACACCTCGAAAGAGCGAAGCGGCGCTCGACTAAAATAAATTCGCATGTGGCGCGCGTCTCCGGAAAGAGCTCATTTTTCGGGCTCCTCTCCCGGGGAAATAACAAACATTTCTTTGGCCGTAATCTCCATTGCCACCGCGAATAAACAAACTGAGCTCCTGTGCCAAATCCTGGCTGCGATATGTTCTCTTCTCTCGTGTTCCTAAGGAATTCATAATCGGGGGCGCCTCCGTCGCGATGTCGCTGAGGCCACCAGCAGCCAGATTACGCTTCTCGATCGGTCCTTCAGTGGGAAGTCAGCTGAGAGCAGCTGTCTCTTCCGGACGAATGAGTTATCCTAGCAATTCTGTATATTATCGATTTGCCTCGAAGATTCGACCAGGACGTGTCTTTAGTCTCTATGTGAGTCCGAATAAATCGACTTTTTACGGACCCGCAGCGCCTGAAATTAGATCGTTCGTGGCCACAAGACGCGGCGAACATTTGCAGAGAAACGTTCCAGACTCCACATGCGGCTGGATGTGGCATCCTGCTCTTTTCTACGTTCCAAATTTTATTTTTTATTTTTTTCAACGGTCAAGATGCATGGTGGGTCAGCTGTGAGACTATTTTCGTTATTTATAATTTTCCTCGAGGTTTAAACGTCTTTCAACTTCGGCCCCATTGAACTTCCGTGCTGAACAAACCCAATGATAACAGGGGGACGACTGTGCTTGGAAAACTTTTCAAGGTGAACGCTCGCTCCCCCCTCCCTCTCTTCACTCCTCTATCTTGTCCTTTCTTTGAATTTCCCGTCTGGCCTTGTTCCGTGAAAGTTATTTATATGAGAAAATATCCTTATCGCGATAGCTAGAGTTATCACGTGGAAAAATAAGAAACACGTGGTTGCATCACTTCGAAAAGTTTATCCCCAATGAGACGAGGCGGCCGACTCGAGAGGCAAAATATCGAACAAGATTTTTCTCCATATAAATCTGTAATCGAACATAATCATGAAACGACAGTGGGCTTATTTTGATTTTCACAACTCGACTTGGTAATATCGAAATACTTCGTGCCCACCTGGTTACGCGCTTGGTCCCTCTGTAAGAAGAAAAGGAAAAGTGTGGATGCGAAAGAGTCCAAAGAAAGAGTTTTAAGTTGAGTCGGGGGTCACGGGGGGGTCACGGGGGGGCAGGGGGGACGCTCGCCAGAGAAGCGGAACTTTCGGATAATCGAGGGAGGGTTGGAGCGGACCGAAACGGGCTGGTCGAGTCTGGTCGGGGCCAAAACTCGGTCAAAGTCTCGACACGGCCCGCTTTCCTTTCGTTTGTCCGCTCGAACTCTGCGTTCGCCCTGGAAGAGTGTGTTCCAGTGTGTTCCAGTGTGTTCCAGTGTGTTCCAGCGTGTTTCAGTGTGTTCGCCAATCGCCGGAGGCACAGACACTCGAGGTGTCGCGCAACTTCGAATGCAACGTCGACAGCGAAGCGACCAATAAAACCTCCTTCCTCGGGTTCGAGGGAGCCGATCAAAATACCTTATGCGGCTCCCATTCAACGAACTCGCGATTCGTTTCACGAGGCCCTGTTCCGTCACCGCTGACGTCACTTTGATAAACGACCTACGTATCGCTCATCAATTCCCTAAATTACCAATATTTCTATTGTTATGACTTACGAGTCACGAACTGTCTCGTCTAAGCGCGGAATACAAGTCGATATCGATATCGATATACATACGTGCGATCGTTATCGGGGTTTGCCAATAAATCCCTGTCGCAGATCATCTCTCGGAATCTCCTCTCGACGCTCGTAGTTCTTATCCAACAATTATTTGCCCTTCAGCTTCTTCGAAGAATAGAAACTGAGTCTCGTGCCGCGTGAGAAAATAGTTTCGACGAAATGTGACTGGGCCGGCTAGCACGCTTGCTTTTTCGTATCGACATTTTCAACGGTGTCTCTAGTGTGCACACGCACACTGCTGTCCGCAGCAAACACACACACACACGCGCGCACACACACGTACGGGCGCCCGTGTTAACGTTCGTATTTATCCTCTGTCTCTACGTGTGGAAGCGAGCGAGCGCACCCTCTTCTCTTCTTCTCTTCTTCTCTTCTTCTCCTCCTCTTTTCCTCTTCTCCTCTTCTCAGTAGTATCGTGCAAACGTATAAGGTTGCGTGCACGCGCGCGCGCGCGCGGGCGGCCATGTATCCCTGGAGCCCTGGTGTAGTAGAGTTTTCTCAAGGTATCCCTTGGCAACGAGAGCACCAGCATCACTATCGCGAGGACCGGGATGACTATCAGGAACATCCACCGCCATTACGAGCATCACCATTGACGCGGCTATAGAGTCAGCGTGGACTCTGTCGTAATCGCGATTATATTGAAAAATTATACATATGATATCGGGACCGAGCGGTACTGACGATTGAGACTGCGAGAGCAACTACCCTCGAGAAGGTTAAAGGGTCAAGATAAGGAGGAAGGAGATGAAATTAAAGGGAAGAAGAGGAAGAAGAAGAAAACGAGGAACGAATCCACGCGCCAATGCAAAGATAATTGAGAAAGTTTGATCGGACTTGAAAAGTTACTTTCTTTCAATTCTATATCGTTTCCCGAACACGAGACGCGACGCCATGCAAAATCACGCTTGAAATTGGCGAGAAGTGCGAATAGGCGAATTTCCTCTCGAATCACCGAAATAAGCGCCGGGACGTCATGTTCAGCGAGATGCCAGAAAATCTGTTAAAACGAGCAGGAGTCGCGGTGACCAGCGCTCCAATTAGCAGACAGGACAGGACCGACGAAGAAAGGGGCCAAAGAGAAGGAAGAAGGAGAAGCAGAGGAAAAGAAAGTCGTAGGAATCCCATAGTACGTAGAGGCACGTAGTCGCGCACGCAGGGCGCGAATCCCGATCTGCTTTTAAACGAGCCCTGAATTTCCAGCAAGGATCTTGCGGGATCCCTTAATGCGCTACTCGAGGCACCTCGAACGTTTAAAAGGCGTCTGCACTATTGGCGTCCTTGCAGAATCTCCCTTTCGCCTTTTGTTTTTGCTCTTACCTTGATCGATGCTGATCCCCTCCAGCGTCCAACCATACGACGACGACGACGGCGACACTTCCGAGGGCCGGCCATTATCGCTCTCTCTCTCCCTCTCTCGCTCTCTTTCGATTTCTCTCTCTCTCTCTCTCTCTGCCGACGAAAATACGTGGAGGATCCTTTCGCAGCAACTCGTTACCTGCAATGACAAATCTTATGAAATTTATCCCATTCAACCGAATCTTCCTCTTTAACCGATGCGATAGCGAAGCAGCCTTGCGGATGCTGCCGACAAATGATCCTCGTAAATGCTAACGTCTCTTTCTACTTTCAGCTCGTACCCGTCCCCAGTGCACAATGGCACCCAGAGTGGCCAAACCATGAGCTGTTCGGGAACGCAAGGTGAGAGACAAATCATTTTTCCATTCTCACCGTCCGTGCAGCCTCCGTCCAGCATCCGCGTCTTAGATCTTTCATTTCGATTCCTCGGAGATTGGCATAAGTGCGTGTCAAGAGGAGGAGGAGGGGGGATGAGCGACAGTGCGTAGTGCGCGGAATTTCTAAATTGAACCTAGCAGCACCAGGGGCTGCAGCTGATGATGATGCTGATGCTGCTACCATTGCGCCACCTTGCTCACAGGCGTCTTTGTATTTCAGGCGTTCTAGTGAAACAGGAGGCTAGAGACGATGGATACGAGACAAGTCCAGATCTCGAGATGAGAAGTACAGGGGGCGACAGTAGCCAACAGTACCACACGCCCCTGACGCCACACACCCCACACACGCCGCACACACCCCACACTCCTCTCACCCCGATATCGGCGACCCCTCAACAACCTCAGCAGCCCAGCTCGACCGCTTCTGCCCTCGGACAGGTGAGTCACTGAGCTATAATTTTATGCATGCCCCCCATATATCCCTATGTCCCTGTGCCCTTCTTCATTTCTTGTCACTGCAGTTGCACCTGCCATTCGTCCTGGCGCCATCAAATTCTCTTTAAGCTTTGCACTCTCTGGTGTCATCGATGAGATTCAAATTTTTCACAAGGTTACTCTAGCTGGTGCTAAGTAAAGGAGAGGCCTGCGTGCGGTTACGAAAAATTTTTCTGCGCTAACTATTACAGTATACGGAGGTTCGACTTGTCTCCATCTGACAGTCGGCAGTCGCTGAACTCTGAGTGGCTGCTCGGATCTTCGATCGAGCACACGTGTACTGTCCCTTTTGCGAGCATCGAGATATCGTTACGCCGCCAAAATTCTGAACATCTAAACGGACGTTCGTCCGTACGACTGACGATTCGCAGTTGCAATGAAAATCATGAATATTTCAATATTAACTCAATAGCAAATGTGACACGTGCAAAAAGTATTATAAAAAGATATTAAAGGACGAAATATTGAGTGGCTATGATTGATTTGCAGGTGACGATCAAGTGCGAAACACCGGTGGATCCTTACTCGTTTGTAGACGAAGAAATGTCGATTGCTGGAGGAATAAGAGCCACCAGCAGCCCGGCTGTAAGTACGGACGGCGTAAACCCAGCGTCGTGCCCCGGCGGTGCCCACTCGATGACGCCCTGTTCGACGCCACCCGGATCTACGAATTCTGTTATACAAAATGGCCAACATTCGACGTCTCAGCATCATCTCTCGCATCCAAATCATCATCATCATCAGCAGCATCATCAGCATCAGCATCAACATCAGCATCACCATCAGCAGCAGCAACAACAGCAACAGCAGCATCATCATCATCATAATCATCATCATCAGCCCCACCAAAATCATAATTCACAATCGCAGCAGCAGCAACAACAACAGCAGCAGCAACAACAACAACAAAACACTCTGACAACCATAAACAACGTTGTAACAAACAATCTGCAACTTGGGCATCAACCGAAGAAACGGGGCCGGAAAAAAAAATGCGAGATGGTACTCACCCCTGAGGAGTAAGTACTCTTTTTGACAGGAGCCACTTGTCTGATAACGAAATTTTGAAAAATTCCCTTTATACTTTTCAAATTTCCGGAATTTCTATTAATTCCATTCTCGTCCGGCATGTACTAGACGCATTGCTTGCTACTAGTCAATGCGAGAGAGAAAAAGAAACATGGAGGCCTTTCCGAACAAACTTTTCTTTTTTCAGGGCAGAACTTGCGGAGGCGAAGAAACGAGCAAAAACTTACAAGGAGAGGAAGAAGCATGACAGGTTTGACGGAATGCCTGAGGAGGAAGTGAGCAAGCGGGTACTTCCGGATCATCTATCGAGCAATCTTGATATCATCATAGTAAGTGTCGATTAGCACTTCAATTCAATAAATTTCAAATAACATGTTATACGTATATTCATACGAGTATGGACGATGCATGCCGCATATGTGTATGCGTTCAAAAAACAACAATTTTTTTATTCAAATTTCAATTATGTCAGATTAGTTCGTAAGAGTGCAGGCGTGCGCTCGTAAGAGCCACATTCCTTTTGATCTTAACGAGGAAGCAACTCTCTTTCCCTCTTCTAGATCCGGTTTATCCGCATTCACTCTCGATGTCTTTTAAGATCGTGCGCGCTGCCAATTAACTCCTCTTGCTAACGTAAATTACTACGTTATTAGAAACGAGGAAGAATTGCTTATTTTCGGAAGGATTCTTGACTTCCGGCTTATTCTCGTTTATTTCGTTCGGTTCGTTCGGTTCTCGTAATCGCCGACCTCTGAGGACTCCGTCGTGTCCTCGATAAGGTCGTCTCGTTCTTCGAGTCCTTTCGATCCAATTGTCTTCTTGAGAATCAGGCTGGCCAACTCTCTTGGTGCCTCGACTAGAAGATTCTGTGGAACCCGGTGCGGCTGCGCAATCTTTGTATCATCCAGAATAATTAGATGAATTAGCTCTGCCATCCTGTGCCCGAACCTTCATTTTGAAGATGCTCCTTTCTACGGCGTCACGCTTGATATTCACGTCGTTACGTTAACATAATCAAATAACAGAATCCTTCGTCGAAAAGATTTTAAAATTTTAATAATTTGTTGCAAAGACATCTTATTAGCTTCTAGCACGAACAAACGAATACGAGACAAGATAATGGAGTCTTGCAACAAGTTCATCTTTATTTTCACGTAGCGTAATCGGAACCACGAGGTAACCAAGAACTGCGTGCGAATACAGGAAAACGGATGGATAGAGAAGTCGAATGACGTAAAAAATTTGAAGGACTTTCGGGAGAAAGAAACAGCTGGCCGAAATAGCGTTCACTGTACTTGCGTAATTGCGTACTTGTCGTGGCACCATAATACGTATTTTAAATCTAGCCAACTTGGCCGATGCATGCATTTCACGAAGTGTTAATTAATCTTTAATGCCGTCTTACGTTCGATCTGTCTTTCAGATCGGCATAAATCCTGGACTCTTTGCCGCTTACAAAGGCCACCACTACGCGGGACCTGGAAACCACTTCTGTAAGTGACGCACCGCATCGTTCGCTTCTTCGCTTCTTCGCTTCTTCGCTTCTTCGCTCTCTGGTCTTTACGCTTTTCCCTTTGGACTTTCGCGTCCCGTCACCCATATTTATCTCTGCTCTCGTTGCTCTCTTTCTCTCTCTCTCTCTCCCCCCCCCCCTGTTCTTATTAGTTTTCCCAGACTGCTAAGTGAACCTTGAACGGTGAGCAAGAAGTAAAGTTCCAGCCGACAAAAAGAGAAGATTCGAGATGCGAGAAATAGTATAACATATATGTATATCGGTATTGTAATCTCCGCGGGACACGAAAGCTCAAGTATCGGCAGCAAGTCCCATCGATCCTCACCTACGCGCCAGCAAACCACCAATCTGATCGTTCTAGTCGTTCGACCTTCATTTCAATTTGGGATTCCCATTCTTCCGTCTTATTACTTATAATCACAAAGAGAATCTTCCGAGGCTGCGACTCTTCTGGAATTGTCGGTAAAATCTGTTTGTTCGGTAACTATAGATACGGTATCGGGATCTGGCACGCATTCGACGAAATTTAAAAGCCCAGGTTCCGCAGCGCGGAATCTTCCGTGGAATCGATCGCGATGTGGGAGATTCGATCGACGCGTGTTCTTTCGCACGATCGACGAAAAAAAAAAAAAGATCTAATTGCCCAAAGTTTTAATGACGTCTTCCTATTGACAACCAGGAAGAAACATATCGGTGAACCAGGAGCCGCAACTCGTCTTTCGTTTCCACGCGCACATTCGCGCACGCGTCTACTTACGCACGGTTGCCATTCGTGCATTTTATGTCGTCAGCTGTGTTAGGTTAGGTTTCGGCTGGATTTTCCAGGGTTTTCCCGGGGTTGCGGTAGTCCGAGGGGTAGGCAGAAGGGGGAGGGGAAGGGGAGGGTGTGGGGTGGAGGGGGGTTGCCAAGTGGGCGGACGGGAGGTGGTCGGACGAAGACGGGGAGGGAAGATCGGTTGCCCGGCAGGGGGGAGCGGGGCGACATGAGCGAGGTTAGGTTAGGTTACGTGTACTAGTGTCTAATACTGGCATCGACAGCGCCCCGACGATAGTGTTGGGGAGACGAATTTGGGGAAACTGCAATAACGAGTGGTTTGCGTCCTGTAGGGAAGGTTAGAGGGGAGACAGTTGGGGAATGAGTCGAGGAACCGTGTGGTGTTGGGGGCGGGGGGGGGGGGGGTCGAAATATCCCAATGACGAGGAAAAGAGAAAACCAAAGGTGTATATACATATATGTATAACGTACGAATTTAACGAATCGAAAGAGCAGCCGATATAGGACAGACAGCTTTATGTATTAGCAAATATTTGAGAGAAAGGAACGAGCGAAAGAAATCTGGTTTAAAAGATAAGTAACGACCAGCTGCTTTCCAATTGTTCATACATCCCCCCCTCCTCCGAGTCCAACGAAAATTTTCGTGACATTGCATGACGTCAGTTTCCAACGCGACTCAAATGCAAATTTGAAAACGATTCGAATAAGACCGATCAACGAGGACTCGGAAATACGTAATTTCGCGATTTAAAATAATTTTTTTAGATTTTTCTGAAAAATTGGCCTGCAGGAATTTTACGTTTCACTTTCCGACGTCCATGACTCTCGCAAACGTTGAGATACCTATAGGGTCCGGTGGGCCAATTAATTTTGAATTTTTTATGTATTAAATCTATCGTCATCCAGAGCGTCGAAAAGATTGTCAGTAAGGGGACGTCAGGAGGAAAATGAAAAGGAGTCGAAGATGCCGTGTGGCTCTCGGAGACGTTAAAGGTAGCTGGAGAGAAATAGGAGAAGGAGATAGCGTAGCTGTGTGCAGGAGAGCGAAGGCTGGTAACTATAATGAGTGGTGTTCGTGGGTGGGAAAACCTGTAGTCCCCTAGAACTCTCCGTACGTCCTAGCCGCCTGGCCGCCTGGCCGTACGGGAATACGAAGAGCAGAGCGACTGTTCGATGGGACGGAGGGAAAAGTAGCACGAGTAGTAGAGGCGAGAAGGGGGTGTGCGGATTGTGCAGGCTGTGCGGGGGAAACAGGGAGGAACAGGGAGGAACAGGGGGAACAGGGGGAACGGGGGCGGAACGGGGCGAAAGGGAACTGCTGTCGGGGTGCTTGAGAGGATCGAGGGAGGAGAGGTTGTCGCACGCCTATCCGCTCGATAGCAGCTTACAGTCCGTGCACGTTCACTACACCCTGCTATTTCCCATCTCTTCGTTTGACTATTTTAATGTTTTCGAGAGAAATCCCTGCTAAATTATCATACTTGCGATTAGTCCGAGCGTTCACGATACTGCATTGAGAAAACGTCATTCCGTTGTTTCTCGTTCAATGTTCAACAGGGCAAGTATAGATACGTAACTAGGTAGGCAGAGAGAGAGAGAGAGAGAGAGAGAGAGAGAGAGAGAGAGACGCGTGCGCGCGCGCGCGCGCCTCACCGATTCGATGGGATAGAAAGAAACGAGATGATGATCAACTTCGAGAATAACGAAAAGAGGGGTAAATGATTGCTTTTCGTAAAAGAAGCAAAAAGGTGTCACCGAAATCGTTATAACCGCAAGTGAAAATTGATTTTTCTGTGCGGGCTCCCGGCTTTTATAGGACTGCCGACTACCGAGTCACAGGTAGTATCGATTTTCACCTGTCGGCTACTCCCGACGCGCTCCACATGCAGCCTGCATCTTTTTACAAAGATTTAACCAATGTGCACTTAAACGAAAGATTTTGGTGTTTCGAGGAAGACGATTTCTATGACTGAGAGCGAAAGGGACAGAGAGAGGGAGGAGAGGGGGCACGATAATAAATTAATTAATTATTATGGATCGAGGTAATTGGACAACGCGTTAAGTCGAATTATTGCTTTTAGGGAAATGTTTACACCTGAGTGGACTCACGCCGGAACCATTAACGGCCGATGACGACTATAAACTTCTGAGACTCGGCATTGGCTTTACAAACATGGTTGCTCGTGCCACCAAAGGAAGTGCGGATCTCACGAGAAAAGAAATTAAGGAAGGTACGTACTGCGTATCGGCAACAATACAGTCCGAGCACTCTTGTATCGGCAACAATTAATACATATTCATGTTGTTGACCATTAATAATTCCGTAACCATTGTCCTACTGTATACATAGAAGTTCCTTAAACTCAGCCTTGTCCATAATCAATTTTAAAACATTAATACTCATTCGTCGTACGTATTAGCTGCGTCAGTGCGCAATTTTTTAATGTTAATATTTACATGAGAAATCATGAGGGTGTGGATAGCTGTGTTATGTAGCGTTTCAAAATATCGAGCACTTTCTGTTTAAAAGTTTCCTGTTCGTGTAATCAACTTTTGTTCGTAACGGCGAATACACAAGATGCGACCGCGCACTGTTCAGAGGATTATGTCTCGTGACGAAACCTGTTTGTCCCGATATTTACATTCTTAGGTACCTCGACTCAAGGTAATTCTGACATGTCGCGTTCTTTATCAGCGCTATTGCGCTCTAATAGAGATACTCGAACACACCCAATCCAAAGCAAAAATGTCCATAATTTCAATCCGAAAGAAAATGTTATGCTCGTACGTCGCATCCTTCCTGATGGGACTGACGTCCAAATATGCATTTAGTTCGCAATCAGATGATCGACCGTAACCTCAAATTCAATTATTGTCTGCGTTATCACCTTTGTAAACTTTGCGATTGTGAGGAATTCTTCGAGGAAGTGACGAACGAGTTACTAGTAAATGGCCGCGATTGATCGTTGTTTGATCGGTTCATTTGTTTTCTAAAGTTTAAACAATAAACTACGACAATGCGAACTGAGCAAAACACGAAATCCTGTGTACGAGATCATTAGACAGTATTGACATAAACCGATGCGTGAAGCTGTATCCAAAAATTCTGTAATTTTTATAACGTCTTGCGTAACAAAGCCAAATTTTCTACTTCTACGAAAGTAGTCGTAAGAGCGATTATTACTTACCTCACGGCTATTAAAAAATGTAATACAGGGCCAGTTCTTGTCATGAAAAAAAAGATAAACTCGCATTGATCTTTCTGAGATTCATTCACCACTCAAAGCAGCATGGAGTTTTCGTAAAAACTTGCAGAGATACCTAGTTATGTCGTACTTAACAGTGTTTGCGAATTCTATGCGGTTTCTCCAACCAAAGCTCCCTTTTCGTTGAGCTAGTTAAGAAGGTGCCTGACCAGGTCGATCGTATTACTCGTACTGGTCGGAAAACTTGGAAAATCCAAACTCGTCATTGGTCAAAGTTTCCTCGTTGCGAAGAATTTGGGCCAATGAGGATTCTGGTATTCCATTCGGACGGAGCCGTTCGACAAAGCTGCGAGGACTCTTTGAGGGGGACACGATTTACGGCGTCGTCTGCAGGTTATTGGAATTGTCTCTACAATTTTTCGACCAATGGGCTTACGAACTAGGATTTTTATTTTCTCGTTATTCGCTCGGAATAATGTTTGGCCGCTGCTCGAGTGTTGTTACATTTGATTGATCAATAGGTACTTATATCATTTTCATCTGCAATAGTTGTTAATGCTTAGTATTTATTTGATATCGCAGAGCTATGCATAAGATTTTCCAAAAGAAGAAGAGCAGTTGTTTAACCTCATGGAAGTTGTGCTCCGACGATTAAACTTGCGTTTGAATTTTACACAGTGTAAATATAACGTAGCATTAGAACTGACAATCGATTCGTTTCTATTAGCACGAGTAGCACACAGAAAAGTTTGTCATCGTATCGAATATCTTAGGATCCCTTGAAAAATTCATTGCGAATACTACAAGCATCATTATGTTTTTGTTTATCGGAGTATATATAGGAGAGACAGCCATCCTCGCGGTACCAGTAATTTTGAAAAATACCATTAATCTAAAAGTTTTTCGAAATAATGATATTCTCATTATTTTGCGATTATTTTGTATATTTTTTTATGTTTCAGGTAGCCATATACTACTGGAAAAATTGAGGAAATATAAACCAAAAATTGCAGTTTTCAACGGGAAGCTCATTTATGAGGTATTCTCTGGAAAAAAAGAATTTGGATTTGGAAGGCAACCGAATCTTGTGGAGGGGACAAATACTGTGAGTGATTTATTTAATGACAATTTAACAATATCGCTGTAAATTATATTTCCTCCTTTTCTTGATTTATTTTCAGTATATGTGGGTAATGCCATCGAGCAGTGCACGATGTGCTCAATTGCCTCGAGCTGCTGACAAAGTGCCATATTATGCAGCTCTGAAAAAGTTTAGAGATTATCTTAATGGTACTATATCACATCTTGACGAATCAGACATTGTTTTTGCTGACTCCAAGTTAAAAAAAAAAGAGCAGGATGTAATCGAAGACAAGAAGCCTGTCTTCAGTGATGAACTTTGTTCTGATCCTGACAATAGAATAACCGAATTAAGTAGCGCAGTCATTGTGAAACAGGAGCCAGGACTTGTACCGGGTAAGAAGAAAAGAGGTCGCCCCAAGAAGATTAAAAATCCTGACGAACAGCCGATCCCTGACCCTGAGAAACTTGATGCCAATGGTGAGGTCATAAAGAAACGTCGTGGGCGTCCCAAAAAAATACACCAACAGCAGAAGCAGCAGGAGCGGGAGGCACGTGAAAATGAGCAGCAGCAGCAACAGCAACAACAAAATCATCACCAACATCATCAGCATCATCAGCATCATCAACAGCAGCAACAGCAACAGCAACAACAGTCAATAAATCACCAGTTGAGCGAAGGATATGGCAGTCAGAATATCCCAAGTTGTTTCTCACCACCATTGATGTCTCCGCCAAAGACCTTCCCACATATGGCACCTTACTCTCAGTCTCTCAGTGATTCTGGATTTTTCGCGCAGGCCTTAAACGACAGCCCGTACAGCCTCAGTGCAAAACAGAGTCCTGTTCACCTTCAACATTACAGCCAAAGTCCCAAGTCTATGTCGCTCTCGTTTACACATTCGGATCTCTCGTCCGAAATAAATACTGCGATTTCTTCGGAGAACAATCTTGAGCCATCGCCTCTTACATCACCCAGTGTCGAACATCCTGACTTCGAACTTCCAACGAGTATCTCTCAACAGAATTTGAATGCCGAGCATCGAGGGTACAATCACGGTACGACAACGGACGGCGGTACGAGTGTGTCAACGGGTGCCGCCAGCGAAAACAGTCCCGGTGCGAACTACGCGAACTACATGAGCTACCACGAACAGCAGAGCAACGAGGCTACTCATTCTCATTCGTTATCTCATTCCCATCCTCATCCTCATACGCTTCCAGAATCCCAAGCTCTGGGGCATTCCCATTCCCATTCGCATTCTCAATTGAACGCGCATTCACACCAAACAACAACCAAAGTCGCAGCAGAGAATCATTCGCATCAGACGTCGCCACACGCTCATTCTCACACGCCGACACACAGCTCTATGTCGCCCCATGATTCTCACGAGCAATACAACATCAAGAGGAACTCTGGACAGGACGTTGCTTCGAAGAGTCTCAGCGATCTCGAGTCCTTGGTCGACCAGATACCGAGTATAGCGGATGGCGGCTCAGGTGCAGGCACTCCGGGCAGCGTAGGCGTTGGCATTGGCGTCAGTGTCACCCAAAGACATATGTCTCACGCCGGCATGTCAGAAGAGTCGATGGCTGACAAACTGGAGACTCATCAGTCGAGCTATCTCTCTGGTTTCCCGGGCGGCAACATGTCAAACTATAGTCCACCGCTGTCGTCCGCAGGTGCAATTTATCCCGGTTCCTTACATCACGCAAACCCCGCTGATAGCTATAATTCCCTTTATGGTGTTAATTCCCGGCATCATATCCACGCGGAGTCTCAACACCAACAGCAGCATCATCATCAGCATCATCATCATCATGCGCATCATCATCATCAGCAACAGCAACAACAACAGCAGCAGCAGCAGCAGCAACAACAACAGCAGCAGCAACAACAACAGCAGCAGCAACAACAACAACACAGCAAGTCTTACACCGTGGAAAATCTGGCTTCGAGCAATTATACGCCGAGTATGAATCACACGCATCCAGGAAATTCGTATCCAAATCTTATTGCCGGGCCTCATTATCCAGTACCAATGGCTTCGACAAACGGTTACCTCTTTGGTAGTTTGGAATCCACTTTGATGCAACGTACTTACGGTATGGGCGGTATGGCCGGTATGGCCAGCATGACTGGTATGCCTGGAATCGCCGGTATGAGCAGTATGAGTGGTATGAACGGTATGAGTAGTATGAGCGGTATGAGTGGTATTCCCCCGGGGATGCATCCGTCCCTGGGACACATGGCCAATCCTTATCCTTACAACAGTTCGTATCCGAGTTCTTTCGAGCCATACGGAGTGCCGCCGCCACCGCCACCGTCCTCGGGTCCCGGACCTGGAGTCGTGTCAGTCTCTGCGTCGACGCCGGCTTCCACGTCGGTCGGAACGTTGTCCATGTCGGTCGCCGCGTCTACGAGTCAAAGTCCAACGACGTCGGGGAACGGCGGCATCGGCATCGGCATCGGAATTGGCGTCGGTGTTGGAGTGAACGGCATCCACGTGCCCAGCGCAAATTATTCCGGATACGGCGCGGGAAATTTGACGCCGACACCGACACCACCTTACCTTCCGAGTCCTCACCACCATCACCATCATCACCATAGACCACCACTTGACCTTGCCTACGACGGCGTATGATAGTCAATGTAAGATTAATGCGTTTGGATGATTCCCGCAGGAAGGCTCTTTTCTACGTATTTTTACATGCTAGGAATTTATGTATTTGGCGGTGTTATTCTCACGATTATTGTGAGATCGATTCTCCTTCCCTTCCTCCCAATCATGTCATTTCTGTCCGGTTGTCTTTCTTTTTTTCTTTCTTTCTGTTTAATTCTCATTCATTAAATCAGTCTGCTTCGTTTGTACTTATCGTTGGTCCGCGAAAGAGTATTGCAATACCGGACGGATTAATTTTAACGAAGGAATCGCTAATGTTCGATGCTGCTGCTGGATTTCTTTGCGGTTCGATCTCGCGAACGATCTTCGGTACAGATCGAGGGCAATGACAATGACAATGGGACGAAAGGTCGAATCGAATGGCTGATAAGCGTCTGAAGTTTAAAACTCGGCCGTGTGCATATAGGACTGATAGACAATTGTTTTATTATTAATTACGAAAGGACGCCATCTTGGTTCCTCAACGTAAAGGAAGAAAGTAATGTTGAAAATTGTTTTATAGGGTCTGCCTTGCGCCGAACAAGCGCTGCGCAGCCACCGGTGTTCCTCGCAAAGAGAAAATAGTTTTTCCTTTCTTTTCTTCCATTTAAAAAAAAATCAACGTCACTCTCCTCAATGTTTTTTGCTCGTGTTTCTTTTCTTTCTATCATTCTTGCCGCTCCTTACTCTCTAACTACAACATTGTTGCAATCATCGTCACTGTTGTTGCTGTTGTTATTATTGTTATTGTCATTATCGTAATAATTATACGTCGTCAGTGTCGACGTCGCCGCGCCATATCGTAATTCTGATAGTTTTTTTAAAAGTCAAAAAAAACGGACCCACCGCGCTGTCGCCATTAACTCTAACGTTATTGATCGTTGAACCCGCGATACTCGGAGACTCGAGATCATTTTTCGAATTTCAAGGTAATTATTATTTATCGTTATTGATCATGGATAATGCCGTAAATATTGTCATGCTACGTTACTTTATGTCATTATCATATTCTATAATATTTTGTATTTTTAACGTTACTGCGTTTATCAATTAACGTATGGCATAATCAATCCTGTATCGCTATATAAAACGCTGTAAAATGCTATGTCGGCATTATTATACATTATTATACATATTATACATAGAAAAGGAGGAAGAGAGAATAGTCGTCGAGAGAGAGGGTAGAGGGTGGTGAGAGAGAGAGAGAGAGAGAGAGAGAAAGAGAGTGAGAGACTATGTGCGACGAGGAAGGACGGGAGGAAGAAAGACAAAAGCCGATTGACATTATACATAAAATATAAATACATATATTGTGTCGAATAGCCGTAACACGAATAATGTTTATCGAATAATCACATTATAGTACGTGTCGAGACATTAAGAAGAAGATGCACAGGGTATAGATGAAGTCGTTGATATAGTAACTAATGTCTACGTATGTAAAGTGATGTGCGTGTGTGTGTGTGTGTGTGTGGATATGTATTGCGTTTTACGTACGTACCTGCGACTGCTCATGTGTATGTATACACACACACACACAGGCCCTCACGTACGCGCGGACACACACGCACACGCACACGCCGGCATAAATTTTAATGCATCTGTGTGTACGTGCGCGCGTGTATATATATGTATATACATACGATACACTATATGTTTCTTTCGTTTCATCGGCCTCAACAAGTAAATTAATGAAAACCGACAACTTAGTAAATGTTTTCCAAAATCCATTCCGGTTACATTGAGAAATAAAGTATAGATGTCGTAAATGTTAATTGTTCGTTGAGATATTCAGGACTTGCCGATCATAATTACGAAATTAGTGATCGATGAGTCTCCTTACACGTACTGACCTTCCGCTTAACGATCGAACGATCTGATCGATCTTTTTGCCCAATATCGATCACGGGCATTCGGCTCTTCGTTTGGTCAATGTATTTTACATTCTTAGAAGAAATTACGGCCAGGTACACTTAGGTAACGAATCGCTAGATTTTGCGCCTTTTACGCGTATCAGACTATGATAAGCTTAAGGCCATTCTTCTTTGTTAGACGGCCCACTCTCGATAATATTTTTCTATTGTTCTCAATTCCGAGGGCTACTGGGAGCTATTACTGGGCTATTCCAGGGATTATTTGAGGTTCTCGTTCAACAGACGTTTGTGCATCTGCACTATAATAAATATACCGTCGCGTCGCACCTTCCTATGAGACCTAAGAGACCTAAGAGACCTAATTGACACTGGAAGTCGCGTTAATTTCATAATTAACGATTCCTTGATGGCTTACAACGACATTTCTAATTGCTTCATGACGCTATTTAGAACTTTAGGACGGTCGTGACTTTAACTTCAACAGTTAGATTCTCTAGGACTTTTGGGTGTTTGGATGGCTGATGAATCAGGTGTGTGGAAGTGCATAACATTATATGCATATGACGCCGAGCATTTGTCTTCTCTTTGATAGTTGCAACAAACTTTAAACAGCCAGGGAACCACGTTGCTCGATTTATGTTTTTTACTTCGAAACTTGTCCGGGTCACAGCCGCGATAACCGTGGCTCGACGAAACTAATTATATGTCTTATTGTCAGAGTTCGACTTTACTGCTTCCATTTTAGATTTGTTTATTTACTATTAGATTCTGAAGTACATCGCGGAGCAGTGCGTCAATCGCGCAGTTTCGTGATACATATTTGCGGGTATCGAAGTTCAGATCAAAAGGATTCTGTCAGTTGGTTCTAAGAGAATATTTTTATTAGAACCAATGAATCGATTTTGGGCGCTTTTCAATTGCACAACTTGCATCGGCTTGCGATGCGCCTGAACTTTTTCATGCTGACACGCTCTGTTTCAATATTGTTCATTGCTATTCATCTTCTGACACATTTCTGTCTAGCGACACTGCGCTTATTGGTTGGTTGTCGTCGGGACCTGCTCTGATTGGTTCTTCCGTTGGACGGTTGCGGAATCGCTGATTATAGGTTACCCGACAATATATTTGGTGACGGCAGAGCCAGCTGGTGGCGGCGCCGGGTTACAGGCACAACCAGCACAACGAATGACTTTCAGTCCTGCATGACTCTTTGTCGTTGTCCGGTCTTAACCTTTATTCTCAAAAATTAATTTCGGAAGCGGAAAACATTACAATGCCACTGGAAAATTTAGAAGAAGAGGGATTAGAAAAGAATCCAAATCTTGAACTTGCTCAGACTAAGTTTTTACTTAGTCTTCCGGAATACAAGGATGATCCAGTTCTGAAGACGAAACTTCTTGATGCCATCAAAGCCGAGAGTAAGATGAATTGCATTTTTCTTTTGAGAATCAATCAAAATTATAATATTAA
This sequence comes from Calameuta pallipes, assembly GCA_030142375.1. Classification (NCBI taxonomy): domain Eukaryota; kingdom Metazoa; phylum Arthropoda; class Insecta; order Hymenoptera; family Cephidae; genus Calameuta; species Calameuta pallipes. The sequence continues at coordinate 468,954 of JARQSW010000531.1, forward strand.
CTCTAATTAGCAGTAACCAAACAGTGACTTGCTATAAAAAATTCAATTTATTTTATAAGAGAATAGATTTTTTATGAGACAGAGTAACCTTAGCTGCCAAGAAAATTGCTTGTTATATTATTTATTAATAGGAATAGCATTTTAATGACATGCAACTGTAACCGAGGCACTGCATGTCAGTTACTGGATAGATCCTGACGATGGTTATGTGTTTTGTCAAATGTAGACATGTCACCATTCTATGAAGAGGTCTGCAGAGATTTGTCCTGGCCAATAGATGAAGTTCTTTTGTCGAAGATGAAGGCACGCAATCGGGAGCAATTGAAGGAACTTGATGATACAATTGAAGATGCGGAAAAAAATTTAGGAGAAATGGAGGTTCGCGAGGCGAATCTTAAAAAGTCGGAACACCTTTGTCGCATCGGAGATAAAGAAGGAGCAATATCGGCATTCAGAAAGACTTATGACAAAACAGTTTCGCTGGGACACAGACTGGACATTGTTTTTCATAATATTCGAATTGGTTTATTTTACATGGACCATGACCATATAACCAGAAACATTGACAAAGCTAAGAGGTTCGAGAATTAATTATTTGTAACTTTTATTATCAAGAACAATAATATGCCTCGTTAAATATAATAATCTTTTGGCCACGTAGTCTTATCGAGGAAGGAGGAGACTGGGATAGACGAAATCGTCTAAAGGTATACCAAGGAACGTACTGTATAGCGGTTCGCGACTTCAAAGAGGCAGCCAATTTTTTCCTGGATACCATCAGTACCTTTACAAGTTACGAACTTATGGATTACAATACTTTTGTAAGATATACAGTATATTTGAGTATGATCAGTTTACCACGAAACGAGCTGCGCGATAAAATTATTAAAGGTTCAGAAATTTTGGAAGTTCTTCACACCAATCCAGATGTGAAGGATTATTTGTTCTCATTGTACAATTGCCACTACGCAGAGTTTTTTAAGAATCTTGGTAAGTATTTCACTTTAATAGGTTAACTGAGATATTTACATACAGTTGCGGTGATTAGCTATTCAAACTCTTCTCTTAATTTGTAGCACACGTAGAGGGCTTACTGCGCAGAGATTACTTGGTACATCCACATTATCGCTACTATGTCAGGGAGATGCGAATTTTGGCTTATACTCAGCTTCTCGAATCTTATCGGTCCTTAACACTCCAATATATGGCAGAGGCTTTCGGTGTGACAGTGGATTACGTAGACCAGTAAGTATGGTATTTGTAACCGAACTGGTTTCAGGAGAAATATTGTTATTTGTCTTACGATTCTAAAATACTCCATTAATTTTAGGGAACTTTCTCGATTCATCGCAGCAGGTCGGTTGCATTGTAAGGTCGATCGCGTGGGCGGTGTAGTCGAGACAAATCGGCCAGACAGCAAGAATTGGCAGTATCAGGCGATGGTCAAGCAGGGAGACTTGCTACTCAATAGGGTTCAGAAATTATCTCGCGTTATTAATATATAAATAAGCTACATAATTGCGTAATCTGGCAGCGTTATTATAACGCGGATGATGGTAGACATGCGTGGCGCCTGGTAAGTGAATGGCAACGAAAGCGAAAAATTCGTGTGCCCAGAATCTACGACCATATTGGAGATTGCCAAAAATTGGAATCTCGAAACACGATGTCTACCAAAAATGTTGGGTTCATCAAATGTATGGCGACTTGTAATTTTTTTAAAAGTCAGTATATCATTCGAATTACATACAATAATTGTTGTTTTGTATTTATCTTCTAATCTCTTAGATTCTTCCTTAACTTTATGAATAATATATTCAGACATAGTGTGGCAGCCTGAAAAAGTTGAGGCGTACGCAATAAAAAATCAGACGTCACTAAAGGTTTTCGTAGATTTCTCAAAACTTTCATGAGCACTCCAACGGTATTCGATTCTCTGTATTAAAGTTGATTTCTGGTGCGACGAAGATACCGATTGTCAAGTTGTAATAAGAAGCTTCAAAAATATAAATATAAAGCAGATAAAGGTATTCGTGCTATAAATAACGCGATGACGTTAAGGGATGACGTTATCTTGTCATGGGAAATTCTTTGGGATAAAGGTGAAAGCGTGAAAAAGTTTCTTGAGAGATTCTCGCGTAAAAGACAAATCAGTGGAAGGACCGACTAATCAGCGCGCGAGGACCTACGCCAGGGTCAGCATGACCGTTGAGTCTTATTGCGAGGACCTCCGAGAGTCTTTAATTTATTTATTGCTGCTTACAAAATAAAGGGTTTTCGGTACAGAAGCAAAAGATATGGAAAGTGTTAGGTGGACAATCGGAGTCTTCTTATATTTTACGTATAAGTAAAGGCAATAACTCTGGTTATATTTCGAATATTAAGGGTACCACTATTTGCTCCTTGAATTTCGCGGTATCAAATCAGGAAACAAGGAGCTCTGGCGTACCGAGCGACTGAGAGACAGTAGCGACGGCTGACGACGGCGCTCAGTCGAACTGAGTTCGTCACAGTCAGTCACAGTCGCAGCTGGGCGCAGGAATCTGTCTGAGAGGCTGAGAACAGCTGAGAAAACGGCAATCGGAATTAATTAAAGGGGGCAAAAGCAGAAGATTCGTTCGCGACAGAGTGTCGCTCGAAACGGTCTGATCATTCGTGACATTGTCTGCCATTCATTATAGGTTCTGTGACGTTTTACGTGGACCGAAAGAAATTGACAAACTGTACTGGGAAAATTTTTATTGTCACTTTACATTAAATATATTGTATGAAGGAGAGTTTACCGTGAACTTATTAATATACTTGCACAAGTCGATCGACTTCAAAATGGATAAAGTGAAGATCGGTAATTCGGAATTGGAGATACCTCCGCTACGCAGCCTAGATGATTTTCTGCTGGAATCAGCACGTTTTCAAATACCTAACGTCAAAGATTTGGACAAATGGGGAAACAGAGTGGTCAACAATTTGCTTTATTATCAAACCAATTATTTCTTCATGTCTGCTTGTATCTTTCTTATAGTTGGGTGAGCATTAGAATATCTTTTTCTAAAGTTGCATGTGTTTGGTTACACTGACTCTGTAATAGTCATTAAAAACTGCTAACAACAAATTTCTTTCATCCACTTGCAGATTAATTCATCCAGGAAAGATGCTCGTTGGTATTATAGCGACAGCTATCATTCTGGGAGTGTTTGCTTATGTATCCACCGAAGGAAGAACAGTACACAACTTTAAGAAGCGATATCCAGTTGCCGGTGTCATTTTAATTCTTGTCGGTGCATGTTTTGTCACCTATACAGTAGGTTCTCTTCTAGTTTTTCTGACTGGAATTTTGTTGCCCTTCTCAGGTTAGACTCTCATTAAGTTTTTTATACTCTTGTTATTGCAGTGTACTAATGAGAATTGTATATTTTTCAGTAACATTTTTGCATGCATCGATGAGGCTGCGCAATATCAAAAATAAACTTGTCAACAAGATTGAGGGTATTGGGCTAAAACGCACGCCGATGGGACTGTTTTTGGAATATCTTGGTATGGATCAAGAACTGTTTGCTTAAACTTCTGTATACGTAAGAATGGACATTTGCTTTTCCCCCTTGTACGTTAAGTATATATGGACACGATGCTTCATGTTAAAGTTGAAATTTATTCAAAATCGTTACTCTCATATCGATCTTAATGCAGCCAAAGTCATAAGCAGTTGGTTTTTTGAGCTATACATTTAACGAGAATATATTCTACTTTCATTAGTGTTATTTGAATTTAAACGGTTGCTGTTATCCATTCACAAAGATCCTCACGCGATTAACTTGTTCAATAAAATCTTATACCGTACATTAAGCGAGCTCTGTAAATAATTAGTAAAAGGTAACGGCACTGCATCCAATAAGTAACAGAGGATGATCGATAGAATGAAGGCAAGACATTATATATCCGTCATTACTGTATTTAGCTTATCTTAAATATCCTATTACATGTTAGTTGTGTCTACGTGAATTTGAAGCTACCTTCCTTTAGATGAAATATGTTTGTAAATTATTCATGTTGAGTCGTTACAAAAGCAGATTTTGTTGCTATGAAATATTATCTTTTGAAAATCAGTGAAACATCGAAAGATAGAATTATTGAGGTGCAGTGTCAAGACGAGCAAGGCTTGTTTCTTCCTGGCTAATACCCTATCCCAGGTCCTTCGTCGAACGATCTTATGTCATTAAAAAATGTTTAATCTATCTCTGTGGATTTGTTATTTTCGGTGCCATTATATTATTGCGTCGAATCGTCAATTCACCATATCGTTGTCTGGCCGAAAAATGAAATAATCGAACGTCATTTCTTCGTGTGATTTTTTACATGGGCACACAATTTCTCGATCAGACAACAGTAAGGTAAAGTGACATTTTAATGTAAAACGTAAGTTTTCTTACAACGCGCATAGCATACGGTGATTATTATAATTGGAAAAGGTTGATGACTTGGAGGAGGCGAAACGCCAACTTACGTATTGGTACATCTAATGTAATTTTTGTCTCTCTTTTTTTCTATACATGTAATCCAAGTAGATGATGTGACTGGTTTGACTGTACGTGCGCAGAGTTCTATCATGGAAAAGTATAACTACTAAGGAGGAAGGTGCTTCTTATCTGGAACGTGTGATCAGTGTGTAAGAAGTAACAAATGGAGATTGAAAATTTGACTTAATATCGATAATCGCTACGAGAATGCATTGTCTTGAAAATGGCAGGTGTAATGTTGCTGTTAAGCTATTTTTCTAGCTGAACGATGTTACACGAAAAACAGTTAGTACTGGGTTATTGGGATTTCTGCAAATAATACTCTGCACCACGCGAAAGCGATACAAGCTCAGCTCGCCAGACTTTCAAAAGTAAAGACTATTATTCTTTTATGACTGTTGCCTATGAATTTTGAGAAGCTAATTATGTGGTTAATCTCACATTTGATGAGGAATTTAGTCGCAATGTTTCAGTGATTGTTTTATACGTAGTTTAGGGATTAGATTTACTTATTGTATCGACTAGTCTGAACTTATATCTTCAGCGGCAGGTATAACAGAATAATTTTATTATATTATCAATAAACATGTTTTACCATATGCTCATTTAAGTCCAAATAATTTATACCTCTGTCGTACGTTATCTGTCATTTTCTTCACCGTGAACTCTGATCCCGTAAACCTGGCTCATTCGTGTCCAGGGTATTTACAACGTGTTTTCCCGTGGGCAAAGCAGGAGCAAAACGTGGGTCTTTCGTAACCCTCAAAAAAATTCTACTCGAGGATACGTTCGAATAGAAATTTTGTGATCCTAATCCAGTTGGTTTTTCAGAACTTGAGGTGAAGACATTTCGAGTGGACGTGAAAGAACCATCTTTATGGTTTTCGAAAGAATTTTGTATAAGTGAAAAATATATTTTTTATACATTTTTTGAGCTCACGCGGAGTAACTTTCATTCTGACTATTGATTACTATCGGTTTTAGACCTAAGTATGGCAGGAAGATTCAGCGAATACCCCTGGCGTTTCCATATAGGCTTTCGGTACTGTGAAAATGACATCACCTCACAATATACCGTGATGACGTCATCTCAAAGTTGTTCGTAATGAGCCTTTTACGTCATACTTTTTTTTATAAAAAAGTATTAAAATAATTCTGAAAAGGTATCTTTGAATACTTGTAGCAGAAGGTTCGAACGTGTCTTATGAATTTTGGTATAATTAGTCAATATAGAAAATTTGTGATGGACGCGAACGACCCACGCGTTTACGCTTTTAACGTGTCGCAACGTGTTTGCACGGTCATCGCTTCCATATCCTATAATACGCAATAACGAAGTAACGTAAAGACATTTGGATCAGATGACTGAAACTCAGTGAATAGAAAAGAATCTGTTTTATTTGCCATTTTATAAGTGTACGAACGTAATGATGCCACGCGAATCTTCATTGGGAGAAAATGTATTTCGTACGGTAAAAGATTTGTGTTGTTTTTTTTTTTTATTTAGCACATTACTGCGAATATAGGTCTCGTAATTTATTAGCACGAACGAATTATATCTTGGTGATGAATATCGTATTGGAAGGATAAAGGACCGTATCGGAAAGTTGCATTTCTGGTGGAAGAGTGTTTACATTAGTTTTCGGAAATGGTATCAAGTAAGTGTACTCGGTTGCCGGATAGCCAATGTCTTCCATTCTCTTCGCGAAGATCTACGCAGAGCAAGAGACATTTTATTCCCTAAGATAGTATCATTAAATCTAATAGAAAATGCTTCTTACAACTTACCTCGATAGTATCATTGCCGTGCATGGAAATGGCTTCTTTTCCACCGTTCGGTAGACGCAAACATAGCCGCAGCGACGGTTTATCGCAGTTTGTTTCCTCTAAGGAACAATTTCGTAACGTTAAAGGTAGAGAAATGCAAACGAATGGCTTTGAATGTATAAATGGAGAATAGATAATTACGTAATTGTAGTTTTCCGCTCGACGTAGCTTCAGTTGCCTGATGTCGGACGATACTCTGAAAAATTTTTAGTTTCGTTTACGTTCACTTGTACACGTTTGGTTGTTCGAAATGTATTTACATGAAAATCTCTTACCTCTCGCTCGTTTGACACGGTCGTAGCGAGATGTCCCTTTTCATTTATCCTTTCGGAACTCTCGATCTTCGATCTTTTCCTCGGAATTTCGAATTGGCTATCGGTCAGAGTTTTACAGTTACTGCTAGACGCGACGCTCTCGATGCTGTCAGTTGCCGCGGAACGACGATCGGTTTTCTCGTTAGTGTTATCAGGTTCTTCGCATGTATCAGGCTAAGTGCGAAAGGAAAGGTCGATCAAATCAGAAACGCTCGCTATGATATCGAAAAGTATCGATGAACGACTCACATTATTGATTGGGTCGATCAGATTCATCAGAGAACGGCGTTTCGACGGTACTTTGATGCGACCATTACGGAAATCGTTGGACGCTGGTGACGCGGCAGTCGTGATCGGGTCCTGAGGATTGGCTGTGTTGTCCGATGACGAGGGTGACGGATGGATACTCAGCATGTCATTCAATTCGGCCGCGAGAGTATCCACGCTAATATTGTTATACGATCTCATACATTCTCCTGTTCTTGGATCAATTATGGCCAAGTAGGGATACTTTGATACATTGTAGAAATCGATATATCGTTTTCCATCTACAGTGTTCGACAGTATCTGCGTACATGATGTTAAAAATGCAACAGTATTTTGTCAATATATATTTACTGGATTGTAATTGTGTACGTTATATTATATCAGTACGTAGATGCATATTTACCTGCCACAAAACAAAATGATCATTGACGATGCCTCTGATTTGTTTGTTAGGCCATACGTCTCTGTTGAGTATTTGACATGCAAATTCTTGGGGATTTTGTACGTTGACGAGCAGCCAACGATTGATAACCTTTGCTCTCTCGCGGGCTTCGGAAAAGGTACCCAGAAACAATATGTCACAGGGTGGTCTGAACAAGTCTTCCAGTCGTTTTGATTTCCTGGGAGACATCTTTTTCATTCCAGCGACCCTACGTGTCAATTCTTCTTCTTGTCTTTCTTCAAACGCAAGATCGTTCTTATGGAATAATTTTCTTACACGCAACAGGAATAATGCAATTGTAACACTCACGTGTTTCGACAGCAAAATCACGAAATCTGTCAAAGACATTGTTGGAAGTTGAATGGGCAGAAGGACATATGTGTCCCGATGGGACAAGAACTTGTCGCGTAGGTGGTATGGGTGCACGCACTTGTTCTTCTTCATCGGCAACTGCTATACCCCCTTCAAACATCAAACTTATTGCATTTTCCACGTTTCCTTCAGCTACTGCTAGGTATTGAACAGCTGTTGCTTCGCTCTGTCCTAAAACGCCAGCAAAAGTTTTTAATTAGGAAAAGCATATATTCAACCATAGAATCTTGCATAGAATCAACCAACCTGTCACTTGTACAAACTGTTCTATAAGATGTTGATCCATGTTGCAACAATGATCCTGTAGCAGTTGAGGTTTTTTTTTTACAAATAGTTATGATGTTTACCCATCAAATTTATGTACCAAAACCCACTTTACATCCCAGTTTTGTGCTTTGTCAGCATCTCTATACATACAAAATGAAGTGTTTCAGAACAATGAGCACTTGTTTATGTTTTTCTTAATTCTAGGCAAGTGTACGCAGGGCAATCATTTGATGAAATTTGTTTTGTAATCCTTAGAAGTATCGTTCTTGGATTCATCTCTACTACTGATCGTACGTTCGATTTACATACTTTATAACTTCATTCGCAAAATGAATAATAGTTTGTTATTCACCCTTTTTAGATTATCGAGTAAGCGATATTTCTTCTTCTTTCCTTTCGGTCTTATCCTTCAAAAATCACAATCAGGAATTGAACTGGGTTGAACACTCCTATGTTAAAGGAGGACATGCTACTCTGTTACGAGCCTGCGGACTGGTTCTCACAATGACTCGTCTCGAAGGCTCTGATTCGTCCGTTTCCGCTGCTGCCCAGCCAATAGAAATTGGAGCCTGAGTGTTGGAAATCAGCGAGCCATGCATATACTTCTGTTGGGGGTTGTTTTTTGGGGCCAAAGAGTGCATCATATTTTTGGGCTATTTAAGGGCTTTCGAATGCGCCTAGCCGCAATTAAATCGGACCACTCCTTCTAAAAAGCCACCCAGAAAACTAGTGTGGTGGGCCCAGATCTGTGGTGGACCTAGGTTCACCACACTCGTTCTCAGTAACCTGTAATGATAACCTCAACTTATTATACGTCATATTTTTGGACTTTTTAAGGGCTGTCGAATGCGCCTGGTCCAATTAAATCGGACCACTCGTTCCAAAATGCCACTGATGCTAAATTATGATGACCTTATGATAACTGTTCGAGTAAGCATAAAATACCTAGATGGTACTGCTCAATCGTGAAACTTACCGAACGACGTTTACAGGGCCTTCGCAGTGATAACCGAAACTACTCAAAGTGAAATGCCAGAAATAAAAATTATTTGTTTTAATGAATATTTAATAATCATTACATAGTAGCAGCGGAGGAATTACGGAAGCATACGGAGCATTTAAGGAGCAATTTTTTAGGCATTATAAACATACATTTTTATTTTCCCCAAGCTAACTTTCCGACGGTACAATTGTGGCATAATTTCGAGAACAGGGTCTCTTGACGACGACTGTGCTGACTTGTAAGCTATTTTTACTCTATGGATAAAATATGCCGCTGTTTTACCATCTGTAGATAACATTCAATGTCGGTAAACACGTTTACCATATGATTTTGGTACGTTCACCAAATTAGCTGTCCTTTTCAAATTTTAAGCGTAACCGTCGCAGTCGTAATTATTGACGTTATGCATTTTTCTGAAGCTTCGAAAAGTGTCGACGCGACGCTAAAAATTCTGTATAAATGCTCGTCCTCATTGGTCAACATCCTGACGACCCTTCTTCTTGACTGATGTCCAAAGTTAGAACATTAGGCGAAGCACCGATGCTCGAAAAGTTGATGGACAAGAACTTTCGGCAGTTACACCGTGGGAGGTTAAGTTGACCGAGAGTAGAGCAAAAAAGGATCGTTCTTGTCCGAACTATACACAGATTTTTCGGACAGTGATGAACTTCTTGCTTCACCCAGAATTGTGCTTCAGTGAAACTTGGAGAAAAATGCTCAGGCATCCTTGTCAGGGAGAAGCGTTGGAAAGTACCACGGGAAATTACTATGTTACGATAAGAGAAGAAGCTTCCACAAAGGATGAACAATTTTCATTTTCGTTTGAGCATCGCTCATTAATTAAATGCTGTACTCATTAATTACGCGCATAACTTGTTACAAGTGAAGAAAATATAACGCGGTTCGCGTTATTCAAAATTTCATCATCCTCTCCGAGCTTATGGATTTTTTAAAATCTTCAGTTTTGAATCAGTTAAATTTCCTACATATAAATTAATGAAAATTAACCTACAGAAGTTGGATATTATTTTTTTACTTTTTGAGATAATCTCTAACTCGACGTAAATATGTACGTCTGTACCAGTTTTTTCTTGTTTAACCTCTAAAAATAGTAATGTTTATTTTCTCTTTCAGTTTTGACAGCTACGTCTCGTCGAATAATTTATACGGATAAAAATGGCTGATAAATATGCGACTCGTGCACACAGAGATCTGTAAGGTTCATTCATTCATTGAAGTTCACCCTCCTCTGTAATTCTGCCCCCTACGGACGCCCCTCGATCCGAGGGTGGGAATCGGCACTGGGGAAGGGTGGATTTCAACCCCAGTGTCGTCGCGACGCGCGCGTCTGTCGGACGTCTTTGCCCCGTGTTTCCCGTCGGATTCGAGGACTGCCATTGCTAGCGTTAAAACAAAAATCGCAAAACCAATAGCCAATTGCGTGTTAATCCAAAAGTGACTTACCAAAGTTAAAAAATCCAATTAAATAATTCAATCTCGACGAAAAACGTCACGTAAAACTTTGATTGGTTCGTTCAAATTTCTTTTCTCTGCCGCAGTAAACAGTTATACGTATAATCGTCTGCTGATGTCTATCAAGGTGAACCAGACGCGAAGTGATGTTTCTTTACTTAACCGGAAATCAAGTGTTCGTCCATTATTTATTGCCTAAAGACACTCGCGATTTAAAAAGATAAGCTTTCGGTAACCTAAAAATACCGAACGATAACTAAAAACATTTAAACCACCGAAACCATTAGCATCGCCCAAGAGTGAGTTCGGTTAAGGAAAGTTTTTCAAGCTTTTCAATTGAATCGATAGTTCGAAAAAGTACGACCGCGAACCGAAGACAACTTCAGTTTCATCGACGGCGACGAAGATGCTGAGAAGTTTAACATGGAAATACTGCCAGTCCCGTAAGTAAGATGTCGCCAACTTTTATTTCAAATGCACATTCCAAAGGCGTTCAGAAATTGTCGCAGCGTCGACAAATCGAATTACTAAAAGAACTGGACAAACTTAAAGTACCGTGGCTACGTAGCTGCTAATGAAAAACGATGCTGCAGTAAATCTTGTTCCAACATAACCTATTACGAACAATGAGCTACGAAGTGCGCGAGGTACAACGGACGTTCTCTTTTTTTTTCCACCTTTTTTTTTCAAGTGATAAATTCTTAGCAGCTTATACCTACGTGCATCCTTATACCTTCTGTACAAATTCATTAAGTCTGCCTGACGCCAATGTATATTAAACTGTATAAGTTACGAGCTCGTTACGTCATCAGTTACAACATAGTTTAGGTCGCTCGGGAATTTCACTAGACAGGATGAAATTGAGATACATTCGCTTACCTTACGACCTTCCATTAAACAGTCTTACCGAGATATCCGACATGCAATTGTCTCTGCTCGGTCAAAAAATTCCTGCAATTACTACGCAATAAAATTAACAATAGAGGTATAGGAAAAAAAAAACATTTACGTAACCGTAACACAGAATTTTTTTAAATTCTCAAACAATTAACTCGCACTGTTTCAAAGTCCAATGCACATCGATACGTTAATCAAGAACCGATTACTTTCGTATAAAATGATTCGTAATACACGAACGGCAAGTCTCGTCAGTGACTGACCGATTGATAAGACAGGATATAATTATATCTATATTTCCCACGAAAACTGTATCAACGAGTATTGATTTTGCGTATGACCAACTCAGTGCCGTATACCATTGTTATTATTAATATCCTGCAACCTCTCTAAGTTTTCTGCATTAAACACCAAGAAGAAAGAAAACAGATAATTTATCCAGACACTTATGTATATCGGTGATACGAGGAGGCTCTTGCCCGAGTACACAAAAGAGAGGTTAGGATTTATTTAATCGATTCGCAGAGACCGAGACGCTCCATTTACTTCCGAATCTTCCCATTGTCTGTCGCAACGAGAAGCGGTAACCTTTTGCCCCCGAGCATTTACTAAATATATTGGATTAACAACGACGAGAAATAAGTTTAAGTAATTTGAAGAGGATTCGCAGGAAGTACCCAGCAGCGACGCTTGGACAATGCCAGAATATTTTATCGGTTTTATTTCGCTGGTACCTTTATTGCTGTTCTGGCACCGTGACGCCATTATCATATTGCAATGGAGTTAGCGAGGACCTACCTTACCTCCATTCCACTTGGAGCAACGTATCTACCTAACTAGGTATGTAACTACCTCGACAGACTCCGGTAACTCGATTAGAAGTTTAAACCGCCGCTTTTGCCCTAAAGTAAACAGGCCAGGCTCTACTTTTAAAGCGAATTAAAAATGCCTCTTTTATAATATGGACTCTCTTAACATTTAACAGCGTCGGGGCCTCGTTTGTTCGTTTAATGCTTGAGAAATTCAAAAACGCCATTCCCTCCCGGTTCGCCATTCCTTCGTCCGTAGCGCCTGGAATATTCTCGAAGCCAGACGAATTGCGCGGGGAAACTGAATCTGGTTATCTGCTTGGAAAGTTTTGTCGAAGTTGCGATTAATATTGCAGGTGAAATATTTGCGAGTCTCTCTGTACTTAACTGTACAGTGTTGGGATTAATCGAAGCGGATTTATGTGTGTTGCGTAACGAGTCTATACGAGTCCTCTTGTGTACAGTGGCAAATATTAGGACTATAGGTACTGGAAGATGCGTATAGAATTAGACTGCTCGGTAATTTTAGGTTAGGTATGACGGATGCGTTGGATTTTGTTATTATAAGCTCGTATTTTACACGTTTACCGTGAGTGCGAGAGAGACAGACTTATTGGGGATTCCCGTGGGTAAGAGAGAGACGGACGTAGGGATGACGAAATCAGAGGTCACTTAGGTTTTTAAAATATACAGGGTGCTTAGGATTTTTAATTTATTCGTTTATTTGTCATATATACAATTGTGAATTGATCGGAGGTAATTTTTGAGGTTATTAAATTCTATTCTGTAGCTCATCGTTCCTTGGGATCCTTGCCTGTGGTCTGATTATTTTTTTTTCGTTTAATTTCTTTTTCTTTGCAAAACCTCTAATAATACAGGACGAGAGCAGACTTCGGTCTACGTGCCTCATAAATAATTGAACGTGGGATTTCTCGTCTAATTGCACCTGGATTGTCGCTATTAATTAGACGCGCTTGACGAACGACTCGATGACTTGATTGATGTCGCGAGGCCCTTCGAAAAAGGAGAATTTCCGCATTGTTTTCGACGGAAGAACGACGCGGTTGACGCGAGCGTTTAGGATGAATGATTTTAGAAGAAAAAAAAAATTTAGCCAAGATGAAATTTCAATTTTGTTTTTTATCCGACGGCTTTTCATTTACAGACTGATGGATCCGTGCCACCAATTACCGGCGCCATTGTGTGGGAAAATAATAACTCGGTGCGAATATGCGTAATAAAATGACGCGCGAATTGAAGTCACTGCGATCAAAATTATTTGTCAAATTTTTCTATACGAAAAATATATTTTCGTTCGATGCCCGTTTGTCTCTTTGTTCTTGCGCGCGCATCAACGATCGACTGTCGTGTTTTTTAGAGCTGCATAAATATCGCGCAATCCTTGTTGACATTGAGAAAAATATATTCCGTGCAGAAGAACCGCGGGGCATTCTGCATTTTTTTCTCGAGTTCACAACAAAGTGCATCCGATTGGCCTGAATGTCGCTTGGTCCCGTATCCCTAAACGAAAAGGGAAATTTAACAAGATTACCATAGTTACATTTTAATTTTTCCACTCAGCTGCCACGCTGCATTAGCGGACACGTATAGAGAAGCGAAGGTCCCAACCCTCTCCGAGTAGACGACGAGAGGATCCATTATTCAGAGGGAAGTTATATGCGTTCCTAAATTTTATCTTTTTTTCCTTTTACCTTCCTTCCTAGTGTTTTATCGCGACAACGTCTTATGCATTTTCACGCTGTTTACCTCTCTCGCGAAACTCGGGATTCTTGGATACGTAATTATAAAACATCTTGTAATCCTGTTCGATTGTTCTTGTCTCTCTCTCTCTCTCTCTCTCTCTCTCTCTCTCTCTCTCTCTCTCTCTCTCTCATGTGTCTCTTTAAATTACCAGGCTGACTTAATTACAAGTACGTCGCTCGCAGTAGTAATTTCGAAGCAGGGAATTTGGCTGCATCAGTATGCCAATAGGAATTTGACGTCTGGCGTCATGGCGTCGGATCGAAGTACTACGCGAGTCAAGTTGACGCTTTAATATCGTGGTTAGAAATTAGTTTTTTTTTGTTTATTATTAATTTTAGTATTTTTTATCAAGGATTCTATGTATACGTGCAAGTTTTCGGGACTTGCTTTGCGGAAATTACTGTTGTATCCTTTGCTGGACGAATTACGTTACTGATTACGCAATCGGACAGGAGGGTAGAATGAAATATCGTCTCTGCAGGGTGTCGCATTAGTTACACGACGCTACAGTAAATATTCCAGGGTTCATCATCGCTGTAAGTGCTCGACTTGAATTCCAGTAGATTCTGTATTTACTATAGAGATTAAATAAGACACTAAGAAATATTCGTAATAAGGACGGTGTTGTTTTTGAAATTATTTGAAACTGTTTGGAACTCGTCCGCGAAAGTATTGTGAGGCAGCATTTTAAAATTTTGCACGAGTCGCTGGCGGAACTATCGATAAAATATACAGGGTACTGTTCGGAACTGCCAGAACTGTTTTGAAACCTTCGACCAAAATGTAGAAAGATACCGCCATCTTGTTTTTTGAATACGGATACGAAAAATTGATAGATTTTTGAAGCCATCGTTCAATAAATTATTTTTCCAGCATCCATCGCATCTAGGATACTAAGTAATTGTAGGATTCTGTAAAAATGCTAGTTTTACCACGAAAATCATTTATTATTAAAACTGGTCCTGCAGTCTATTTTTAGCTCAAATTCACGATTTCGTTGCAATTAAAATTCGTGTTTTCTTAATTAATTTTATACGAGATTCACAGAGGCGTTCTAATGTCGCGAATTTCATTCGTAAACGTTTACGCCGTCGTTACGTATAAAGTGATGAAAATTCGGATGGTTTTTCTTCTAGCTTGAGTATAAAATTTTTCGCGGATCCCACTCGCCGATTACCTCGGTAGTTTTAGAAGCACCGAGAAAAATGTCGTCTCGAGGCTAAAAAAAAGAAATATAAAACCTCTAAAATAGTTAACATGAAAAATGCCGGCAGCCACTCTGGCGCATTTTCATTCGAAATTATTCTTGCAGGTATTTACCCATCGGGAAACAATCTCGTTGCTTGGTTAGAATGCCTATGACGTAACAGCCCTGTAATATTTGTCAGATTAGTCTCCGTACTGTCCCTAGATATGTATTTCGAGTGGACAAGAGCCAGAGAGGAGAGATTTGAACAGCGGTTTCTGTATGAGCCTGTACTGTACGTATATACATACGTATATGCTGGGATAAATCAAATACACGGGAATACACGTACATTTTGCCCATTACGCAGTCCAAACAGCATTTGGTTACAAACTCTCAGTTTTGCTCATGCGGTATGCCGTTGACATTCTAATTAGTATATCTATGGAACAGAATTGACAGTTTGTGTGCACGTTGCACATTATTCGCATTGTTTTTCGTTTCGTGTTCTTTGTCGTGTAAATCGGGTTACCGACGGAGCGGTAGATAAGTTACCGACGGAAAGCCTAGCCTCGAAACTCACGAATTTCGTGTCCTAACCTATAACTGTCACTTTGGTTGCCAGGCAACATAATTTGTTTTCTCGGGTCAGAAAATCTCATGCTAGATATTTGTACGTTGAAATTGCCATTTACGTCATTGCTTTGTAGTTACGTTACATGTGTTCCGAAATCCATTGCCAGTATTGCGATTTATGACTTTACGCAATCGTACTGCAAAGACGTTACGCTTTAGATTATATTATTGGTTTTACCTTCAAAATGGGAATAGGTTGGAACGTACATTACGTATTGCGACTGACTTATATCTCTGGCTGTGGTAACTGGAAGTTTGAACGTCATCAACATTCATGACGTCATTGACGAAGCTACGGTTTACTTCTGATTCGTTTAAGAACGCAGCTTTGAGTACTGCGACTACTGGCGGTGAATTTCCGAAGGCAGCAGCCATTGATGTTAATGCTGACGTGAGCGATACAGTCGAAACGGCAACAGTAGACACTTGTGCTAAATTAGTGTTTTACTAAGGAATTAGCAACTTTGTTCTAACGACTCGTTAACTCTACTCATCCAGTTTACTGATAGTTCGCCTAGATGGCGCTCATCGCGAGTTTGAGAATCGGACTGAAAACTCCTGCAAGTAATGGCCGCTCTCGTGGCCATCAGCCACGTTCCTTCTAGCTGTGCAGGACTTTACGCGAAGATCGGTAAATTTTATCCGAACGAAGTTTAGGCATGACTTAAAAATTACAGGAAGCGAACGAATGGATAAATGGGTAATTGGTGTTGTAATTGATTATAAATTTATCGCCCTATGAGGATTTTTCTACAGGGGTCATCTATTTATGGTGGTCAATGTAAATAAGTCCCCCCGAATCTTTGACGTCGACTCTGACACGGACTTGGATGGGAGAAGGTCGGGTTTACCAAGTGGGACAATTTCAGTGATGAAAGTTTTTAATTATTGATTAGTGCTTTATTTAATTAGTCAATTAATATTGTTCATTTTCAAATGGGATACCGTAGTTAATCTGTTTCACTTTTGTATATTAAATATATTATATATATTTATAAGGAAGAGAGAACGACTATATCCTGTAGTCGTTCCGCGTGTATAAATCGTGAAGGGAAGTTACATGTTTAATTACTATAAAACGTCGCGCTCATTAGTCATGCCGACAGTCGTTACTACAATTGCTTCAACACTTTATGGGGGTGAAGGTTAAAGGGAATTAATAAATTCACAAAGGAATACTTAATCACTGTGGAATAAGAAAATGTGGTCACTTCTGTGTTTAGTGGGAGAAATTTTTTTTTTTTTTAACGATTCCACGGAGTCACGTTTAACATTACAGCATTCCGTATCCCAGCGAATTAATCCTGTATAATCGTGTATTGTCTTTTCGGCCATTCGAGTTAATGGGCAAAGTTACATAGGAAAGAAAGCCCACGTGAAAAAAGTAGCTGCGTACTGGTATCCACTGTGAGAATGAAGGAAAATAAGAAAAAATCATTACGAATAAAAAAAGAAACAGGGATACATCATAATTCGTTGGACGTAAAAACAACCGTACGTGTATGCGGGAATTGTAAATTTTTGCTTCGCTCCGTTCGTTCCATTTTTTTTTTGTATTCGCATTAACCCACGCGACCTTTACGAACGCAATAGGTCTTTTCCAGTTTTCATTCAGTCGTAAAGAGTCTTATGGGATTTACACGGAATGTCGACGCACGGAATTTCATCCTCTGAATTCCGTCTCGTTTTTCGACGCAACAGTCACGACGCGGGTGCGGCTGTAAAATTTGGTTGGATATTTGCTTTCCTTTATTGCGACATCATCGTCCGTCCGTTATTATCATTTCGTCCAGCAGTACGGGCTCCGACGTTCTCGAGTTAACTGAATGCCCCGAAATTACAATGAACGAAAAAAAAAAGGTCCACCCCGTGGCCTTTTATCTTAAAAACCTTCAGACGGCAGAGTACGTGTCCCTTGAAAATGAAGAGTGTCCCAGTATCGCGAGGGCGTTCAAAAAACTACATGAAACGTGAAGCTTTTTATCCCAGCGCCCTCTCTGCCACCTAGCGGGAAATTCTGGTACTGCGTAGACATATTACCCAGAGGCCACCGCGAAAACTGCTGCTGCCTCCTTGTTTTGGGACTCGTGTTCGCTTAGGCGTGCATCGCTTGCAAATACCAGATCCCAGTGCAGTGTGCAAAGTGCAAAGTGCAAAGTGCAAAGTGCAATGTGCAATGTGCAATGTGCATACGTTGCTTGCAGGCTCTTCGAGGGCCGTGCTCTCTGACCGAGAGAGGGTACCGGTACCCCTGGTTTTCGGTAGGTATACGTTGACATAAAGTACGCGTCAGAGAGGTTATGTATGACGAGTGCCAGGACGCGAGAGCAAGAACGCCGGGGATACCGGAGGTTAGCGAACGAAACTTCTGGAAAGTCTCTGGATAAGGTAAGCAAGATATAAACTACTGGCAAGGAACGTTAGGTAGGGACGGCTGGTAGGTTGGGCGGCAGGTACATATATAATTACCAGGAAAGAGTGTTTACACTCGACCTGGTGACAGCGAAATACGCCCTTTTCATTGCAACCGCGGTCGGCCGTGCTACGAAATTCAAAGTATTCAGACGAAAACTCGGCTTTTAATTACCAAAGTAATGAGCCTACGTTAATTAAGCGAACGAGCTGCGGGAAGTTCCTGGCTTTGCTCCTGCACAGTCGTGCTTTCTGCACACGCGGGAAACACGCGAAATTCATCGTTACGTAGCGTCGATAAACGTTTCGAGCGTCGTGTCTGCCCGTATTAAGCGTCATGAGTTTTTGTCATGTATCGTCGATCATATTTTTTTTTATCAAACTAAGCAGGTAGAAGGGGGTGACGTTGTTGAATCTAATTATTAATCACTGATTCGTGTACCAATTTACAGGGAAATTTGCTTCCCCCTCAATGTTCCCCTTGTCAATAATACAGACTATGGGTTTCGCGGAATTCGCATGGAGTTTGAATACTACTACTAGAGTCAAGTATGGCACTGGAATGCTTCTGGAAGTTCGATAAACGAAAATGGTCTTTCAAAGGGATTTGCATGGATCACCGTGTACACTGGTGACGGCTACGGGAACTTTGCATGAAATTTACTTTCGTTCTACCTTGCGACGTTCCTAAAGCTATCGAAGCGACGTCTGACCACGTGATCTCGGTAACGTGTCTGGCTACGAGACTCGACTGATTTTTACCATCAAACTTAAACGTTACGTGGTGTCGAAGGTAAATTGAAGATGCGTCATGGAGATTTAATTCAACGCAAAGACGCGTCCACGACCAATCGAACTAGGGGAATCTTCCGCAATCCTGTTGGAACTTGTCTGATCGACCCTTTGATCCTCCCAAATGTCAATCCTGAATCACTTACGTGTCTGATCCGATATCCGGGGTGATGTTCAGAGAGAGGGGGAGAGAGAGAGATACAGATAGAGATCGTTTGACAAACTTTGTGACATTTGAGCTTCTCGTATAGCTACTCCCAGCATCTTTCGCGTTGGCCCGTGATAAAATTTCAATAATTCAGCATTCTCGATCGGAATCGAATTCTCGGTCGTTTTTATCGTTTAAGTCCGAGGAAATACAATGTTGCGTGTAAAAATATTTATTCCGTCACGTAAAATAGATTTTTTATTCTTCGTCGCAGCTTTTAGTGTCCATCTTGTTTTTCTATTAATAATATCGACGAACGCATGTATAAGGTAATATTTATTGTGATTTATACAGCACATTTTTTAAATTTCTTTTTTAATTACGAATCTACGATTTTTTTTTATCGTTTATGCTCTGAAACGTTAAAGTGCAGTTATGGCGGCACCTGGGCACCCGGTATATCGATTGGAAAATCAGTTACAAGGTTTTTCATCAAAATGCTAATAACGAATATTAAGAAAATTAAATGTTTGATATCATTATTCTAATTAGAGTTTCAAGGTTAAATTTAAATACATATATATATTTATAAATAAATAACCTTGACGAAACGTGCCTCAGGGATTAAACTTCCGCGGATGCAGCCGGCGTCTCGGAATGTGGAAAATTTCTCAAAGTTCTCTTCCTCCGTCATCCATTCAGTTTGTTCAGAGCGCGACTACCCTGCGGCTTTGTTCCGAATTGAACGGCAACTTTCTTCCTAGACTTCATAAGGTTTCGCTCGTACTCCGTGTAACGGGTGAATCTGTATTTCATACCGTATCATAATTTCACGGTTGGGCTTGCCAAACTTTCAAATAACCCGCCGGTACCGGCTAATTACCCAGAGTTCCCTGCTCCCGCACCGCGCTAGTCAAATATCGATTGTTTTCGTTGCGTCTAGACGAGCCTCGAGCTCGAATAAACCACCGATCCGTTACTATAGACGTTGCTTGAAATTTTTCAAGAAAGAAAATTATTATTTACTTTATGAATATTCATCGATCACGAAATGGTGTCTTTTTCTACTACCCCCCCCCCCCCCCCCCCACGTCACTCTCCTCCTACCGATGCTAAACGACCGGTCAGTCACGTGGGCACGCCTCGGTACATTTTCGCATTTTCTAAAGGCAACAGCAGCAAAGGAAAAACTACCCCTGTAATGGCAACCCCTACTAGCCCTACTACTCCTACTACCCCCCTACTGACGCTACTGAAACCCCTAGGATCGAACCCCCAAAAGGCTCTGAAACCCAAACTACCCTCGCGTGCAGCAACCATCCCTTACCAGTCTCAAGCAGAGACTCGACTGTAGGTTCGACCTGGTCCGAC
This sequence comes from Calameuta pallipes, assembly GCA_030142375.1. NCBI lineage: Eukaryota > Metazoa > Arthropoda > Insecta > Hymenoptera > Cephidae > Calameuta > Calameuta pallipes. The sequence continues at coordinate 489,448 of JARQSW010000531.1, forward strand.
CTCTACTCATCCCCGTGGCCGACTGGTATTGATATTATTAAATATGTAGCCAAAGTGCCGGTACGCCGTGCACCTTTTGCTACTAAATATCGATTGAGTTTCTAATACCGAGCCACCCGGTACACCGACGCCTTTTGCTACTTGACACGACGCCGGTGCAACCGCTCCTTTACGTACGAATCTCAAAAAAGTCTAGGCGTCTCTTTTATATCTTCTTCTGGGCGTCTTAGTCATTGCTGAGTAGTCACCAGGTCACAATTTTTTTTTTTTTTTTTTTTTGAAAACAAAAATGTCCGCTCCCTTTACTCTCGATTCATCGTAGCAGAGTATTTTCAGCTCTCGTCACGGGAGACTAAGGCCGGCATTTCAGGTGCGGCAAAGAAAATGGAGATTGGTTTTCTTTTTCTTTTTCTTTCTTTTTTCTTCTCAAAGAAAAAGTATCTCGGGTGTCTATTATACTAAAGAAGAGCAGTCTTTTGCGTTACGCGAAAAAGATCGGTGTGCGTGATATTCTTTGTGTATCTGTATTCTCGTATTTTCTTCTGCGTCATTTCTCTCTCTCTCTTTTCTTTAATTAAAATTTTATTAATTAACAATACCAAGGCAGGACACATTTTCACTTCGTAGGCAAATAATAACGTACGCGGGATTAAAATTTTTTATTTTTTTATTCACACACTCCTTTCTTCGATGCTCTTCCAGCCGCTGTCTGTTGTATTTCTTTTTTTTTTTTTTCAAATTTCATTTTACTCCCACCTTGTACTGCAGACAAGGACGCTGCAAGAGCAGTTCGGTACGCGCGTATGAAAATAATCGAGAAATGAAAAGTAAAGCGAAAGAAAAGCTCTTTCCTTTATTCTCGAGGCGTCGATATTTTCATGCATATATATATACACGCACACACACACACACACACATATACACGGAGCGAGTACTTCGTGAAAGCTACGTGGGTCCTCATATTTTCCGCCCCGTAGACAAATGTAAATATAAAAGATATATCGCGGTTGGCCACCTGAAATGTGGCTGCAGAGTGATACGTATATACGAGCAATACGTTGAAGCGTACTCGGGTACGATAAAGCAAGTAAAAAAAATAAAAAAACAAAGAGATTCCGCCCGAGAGAATCGGTATAAAGAACGTGAAACAGAAGCGTTAAAAAAAAAAAAAGAATTCTCCAGCAGACAAATCGAACTGACCAGAAAGCTAATATTTCACGAGGAAACGGAAATCATTTTATTTTTCCTCGACCGAACGAGTGGATAAAAGAAAAAAAAGGCTCCGGGACTGTAAGCGGTGCGGAGACTCAATAATAATAATAACAAGACTAAAAATCCCCATAACGTTATAAAATATCGAAAAATCCTAATCGTCGTAACTTCCCGTTAAACAAGCGACGTAGGGACGAACCACGTGACGGTCATCCGGATCCTTTTTATTTCTTTCCATTCTTCCTTTTCCCCAGCCATTACTTTTCTTTCCTGCGAATCAATCGCCGGATATATCAATCGCGCCGTCACCGAACCTTCCACGGAATGCAATTACGTTGGGACTTTTTTCTATCCCGCACTAAACTCCAGTCGAACTTTCTATATACGTAGAACGTACGCTGGACCAGTTTTGGTCGTCACCGTTATCGATACGTAATCTCTGTAGCCTTTAAGGGGGCAACCGTATGTACAGTCGATTGATTTCTTATGGGATTTCAAGGACCTGGAAGTGCCGGAGTCACGGACCCCCCTAGTGTAAGAGAAGGGTGCACCTATCTACTGGGGACGATAAAAGAGGGGGGATTCTTCAAGCCCCCCCCCCTATCCCCCCCTCCTTTCATGGTGGCTTCTTGGCTGCCATCGAAAGATACCACGTTGAAATGCAGGGGGGAGGAAAGTACACGCTGCGAAGTGTCTTTGGATGGCGGGTAGTTTGGATAACCCACCATGACCATTTAAGAAAAATTCATGGATAAGAACCATGTAAATGGGATGCTGCTTGGAATATCGAATTAAAATATAAATCTCATGGACCCGAGATAACGTATTCTCGGTAGGGTACGAATGGCTTGAAATTAATGTTTAAATTTTTATCTGAAATTTTAAGGCACGAGGATTGGTCGGATTAAAAAATTGTTCATCCCCTTTAGGGAAAAATAAGAGGATCAACCGTGAGGCTCGAGGATGAAGGTTATTGCCGGGCGAAGTATGGGGATTATTAAAATTGTTAGTCGAACGCTCTGCCGGGGCTGCTCGATCGCTTTGTTCTCTCTTGATCCCTTAACGCCTCGAGAGTCTCGTCCTGAACTCCTGGACGTCCTGAACTTCTGGATCCTCCTACCACGTCATACCGGGAACCCAGGAATATTGGTTATACGACGTCGTACTTGGACCTAGTGACGCCTGGTTTATGCAGTTATGGTGCAGTTATGGAACGAATTTACTTACCTGTGGCACGTTATTCATGGGATAATAAGAAACACCGTGTATAACTGTATCTTGCCACGTAACCCATATACTTGGTATTCGGTATGGTGTGGCCGCCATTTTAAAATCATTATCTAACATAACCTAGATTAGATACTTTATATGCCTTACGAAGGTTATACCGTGTACGTATGTACGTCCGGATCAGATTAATTTGTCTCTAGCTCTGTTATATCTATATATTTACGTGTAGTAAGGGCGTCGCGACGCATTGTAAATACCCTCTTAGTGTAATAACGCCTTGTAAATGAGGTTTAGCGAGCGTCCCGACGTCTAGCGGCCTCTAACGGCACTCTTTCCTTCGAACCTAACCTCAACTTTCATCCTTCCTGGTTACGCGCTGGGTTTCCTCGCTACGGTTGGTACTCGTGGTTTCAGGTGCGTGTAGGTTGGCTACCCTGGCTCTGCAGGTTGTGCTGCCTGTCCAGTCAATACCAGGGGTGGCTGCCAGTTCATTCGCCCTGGTTTCGCCACCACCCGCCACCACCCACCACCACCCACCACCACCCCTCACAACTTAACAGCCGCACCGCCACCATCGCCGCTACCCTTCTTGTCGAGAACCTCCGCTCGAGTATAGATTCCATGGGTTTTCCCCTTAAGGCTATGGTGTTTCTCTGTTCAGGCTGCCGTTCAACGTTAACGTTTAATGTTATTCCATGCTGCTGCTGGACCGTTATTACGACCTCGGTTTAACTAGCGCAGCCGCCCTCGCTGTATCCTTCTGGATTAAAAGTATTATAATTTGGTCCTATTAAGCTGCTAATTAGTTGCTACAGAAGGAATTTAATTGCTGTCTCGTGTCGATTCAAAATTAAGGAAGGGGGGGGGGACGGCAGGTGAAAACAAAAAATATTATCGTCTCTTAGTCATTGGTATGGCGTCAGGGTTATTTATGGTATACATATATGTACCATATATCCATGTATTTGTATTCAATATGCTTAGCAAGGAGAATCGTCCCATTTGTCTCGTTACGTTTTACTGGGTCATGAGGATTTTGGCAACGTTTCAATGCAGCTTTTGCAACATTGACCCAGAGACCCTTATCCGACGTTGGGATCTTCCTGGTTGCGTACAAAATGGGCCTGACCTTCTTCAACCAAAGTGGCCTGTGCGTTTTTTCCTATTTTAGATTTTGAAAATCCCGTCGAAGGGTTACTGTACATTTTTCGTGGTGTGGATCGTTGGGCTTTTTTATTTTATTCTTTTATTCGTTTTTGTCAATTTCTTTTTTACTATTGATTTGTTAATTTTCTTTTTTTGGAGTTTCAATATTTTCTATTATCGATATACGTTTTGAGGTGACCCGGAGAGAGACGGGTAACTGGCTGAGGGGGAGTTACGGATAAACAGAGATATTGTACTATCCCATAGGAAATTCGTTGTTACATTTATTTCCCATTAGCTCGTCGAAATCTATGGGGTACGAAGGGGACATTCGATCTGCCCGAGAACGTATTTCATGAAAATGAAAAGAAGTTATGGCTTGTGTCCTGTTATATCGAATCTCGTGGGGCTTTAGTCACTGAATTTTTCGGACCTTATGGGTGTTTTCGTCCCTTATGGGAATTCAAAGAATAGGGTGGTTCTATATATATATATATATATATATGCACACCTATTGCCTATTGTTTTCTCATTGTTATATCCCGCTGGTGGATCGATTGTGCTATATGTTCTTTATCGATTTTTTTAACGTACGAGCGCACGTACGCACTTCGTCCTATTGTGTCTCGCTATTGAAATCAGTTCGCTGATACGTGCAATCAATATTCCGGCGATTAATTAACGTTGTGATTAATATTTCATCGCGGGTAAATACGAGACGCCATTTTATTTAACGTGGGTAACGATAAGTATTACGTTCTACTCATTTGACGAATTTGTGCTTTGTCCGGCTATAAACGTAATTCGGATTGACGTAATTAATTTCTCTACCAGACATCCAATAATCGATATTCACATTATATCTGATTGACGCTTTGACATAATAGTTATATTAATTATTGATCATATCGTGTTCATTGTTATAACGATAAAATGTATTTATCAAAATTAATAGTGTTTAGATTCTTGATGACGTAAGATTTCCAGATAGCATATGACATAAATACATCCTGATAGCGCGTATACATTTATTATGTAAGATTGAAGCTAGATATTAGTTTATGATAATTTTATCTTGCATTTTCAAACGAATATACCAGGTATTGCTTTAATATGATGAATTAAATTTTACTTCCGTAAGGCAGCGTGGCCGAGCGGTCTAAGGCGCTGGTTTTAGGCACCAGTCCGAAAGGGCGTGGGTTCGAATCCCACCGCTGTCAGAGTCAATTTTTTTATTACACAAAATTAAAGAAGCAGCGCAACGATTTTTTTTTTTTTTGAAAAATTCTTACAAAGAGAACTTTTCTATATGAATTCTTAATAAAAAAGATATTCATTGATATTTCTCAAATACAAGAACGGTTCTTGTGGTTGTTCACCGTCAAGAGAGATAAAAGATATTATATAGGATAGAGCCTCGTTACGGATACGAATCGCATTCGTATTCGCGAATCTTCTCTTTGGATTCCTCGTTAAACTTCCTATACGGTATTACGTATATTTAGGGAGGACCGACCCAGCATCCCCAACAGCCCCGACAGTCTCTCTGAAATTCTTGAATTGCTTTTGTTATAGCCTCTGTACGTATCGCTGTTCCCCAATTCCCTTTTTCGATTGTTCAATGATCTGTACACGTTTTTCTTTTGTTTTATCTTGTTTTACCATTTTTTCTTTTTCTTTTTTTTTATTCACTTTCCTCCTCTCTCTCACTCTCTCTCTCTTTCGCGCGCGCATACTGCACACGCTGGGCGACAATGGCGCTTTTGATTGGAGGGAATAAAAGAAAAGAAATTTCCACCGGGAATTCAGAGTGCAGACTTAGAAAGGAAAGAACCACTCTTGACTTTTACTTTAAATTGCCAGCCATTCAGCCACAGAAATATGTCATGTACTCTCTCTTTTCTCTCTTTGCTACGGATGATTTAATTCGCCATTTTTTTTTTTTACATTTTTTTCCTTTTTCTCCAATCCTTTCTTTATTTATTCTCTTAGCCGTTCATACGATCGTGGTCGTATGCTCCTATTTGAAATTGATGATACAAGTCACGTGGCGATTTACACTGTACAGTCGTTCCACGAGCAAAGCATCTCGTCCAGGGGACTCTTTTGTTATAAAACTCATAAGAAGGTGGCTCCTGTAGTTCTTTTAGTCGTGGGCAGACTATAGTCACCCCCCTCTCCCCAAGCTACTCCCAAAACCAAATACCTCAAAACAAGCCCATTTAATCCAAAACTACCCAGGTGTACAGTCACACTCGAAAATAACGTTCTTACCATATTCAATTCTACACCACGCGATATCCTGTCGGATCCCCAAGTTGTGAATAATTCTTTATCGTAAAAATGGGTCGGGCACCGTGGGGGGGGGGGGTCCGGTAATATAGCCGACATGTGACGCTCCCCCTCACTATACGTAACTACGGTATACGAGTCATGCTGGAAAAAAATAAGGGCTCCGTCGGATGAGCCACGTGTAAAATTTACATTCATCTCGTCCTTCTGTTACAATTCATCCCTCCCGCCCCCCTGTATCCCCCCCCCTCTTCTGGGTCCTCTCAGAAAGTCATCCCCCCC